>CABHPP010143385.1:0-38916 GCA_902168425.1 Peromyscus attwateri
GGGATCTAAACTCAGGTCCCCATGCTTGTACAACAAGCATTTTAACCACTGACCATCTCGCCAGCCCTGGGGAGAGCCTTTGGGTTGGCATAGGTATAGATGTGAGAGTTCCTTGCTGAGGAGATGTGGTCACAGGGTGATGTGGGGAAGAGAGAGAGGAGAGAAAGGACATTAGGTATGAGACTGCATGTGGGAACCATGGAGTTTACAAAGAAGATCGAAGGAGACAGGAGAGAGGAGTTGGGAGAAAGAGGGGAAGGAGAAAAGAGAGGGGGGCAGATGAGGAGGAGGAATAAAGCTGTGTCCCACGTGAGAGGACAAGGTGTCTTGTGGGCAGGAAGCTGCCAGTAGAGGTCCAGGAGACCTGGTTTCCACCTCCAGCTCACGGCGCTGGGCACAGCCCCCCTGGGCCTCCCTTGGCCTTGATGTTTGGTCCCTAGCAAGCCCCAAACCCACGGTCCTTCCTTCCAGCGTGATAGAACCCCTCAGGGCCCCTGGCTGCAGGACCCATAGTTTGAGCCCCCGTCACCTAGCCTGGGCTCTCTCGTGCAGTGTAAACTGGAACAGCAGGCGTGTCTGAGCAGCAAGCAGCTGGCAGTGAGATGTGAGGGCCCCTGTCCCTGTCCCACGGAGCAGGCTACTACGGCCACCACCGACGGCAAGTCAGGTAATCCGGGTGGCGAGCCATGGCTAGGCAACCGGGACAGCCTTCGGGACTGTAGAAAAGTTTGCAGAATGGGAAGGAACAATTGGCCATACCAGCCCAGCCAGGGAAAGGTGTGGGGTCTGTGGGGTCCTGGTAATACAAAGCAGGACACTGGGGCTTCGTCCCTTTCTCTTCCCAGGATGCTGGGGAAGTGGGAGAGGAGAAGGGAGCCCCTCCACAAGGAGCTTGGCCAGACTTTAGATGGGAGGGAGGGGGAGAGCAAGGGGTAGGGGTAGGGGATGGGAGGTGTGAGGAGAGGAAGTCCCTTCCCCTTCCCCTTCTCCTGCTCCCCTGAACACTGCCCAGCCCCGAGGCCTGCTGCTGCTTCACCCCATCCCTCCCCCCGGGCCTCGGCTCCATTCTGTGCTGCAGAGACCTGCACAGGACAGGACCTGGCTGACCTGGGGGACAGACTCCGTGACTGGTTCCAGCTCCTCCGTGAGAACTCCAGGCAGAATGGCTCGGCCAGCAGTGCAGCCAACCCTGCAGGTGGCGTGGGGACCGACGCTCTGCCTGGGTTGGGGTGGGGTCAAGGAGACAGGAAGGGACCCAGCAGACAGGTGTGCCCCTTCTTGTCAGATCCTGGGCCTATGAGGTCAACCCCCAAAGAGCGTCACCTGGAAGAAGGGAGGCTGGCTTCAGCCATGATATGATGTGGGCACCGGAGCTTAGTCTCTCCAGGGGTTAGCCAAGGAAAGGGAAGATTTTTCTGGGCCTGCTGAGCATGCTTGCAGCCCTGGGTTTGATCCCCAGTACTGAAGAAACATATTCTGAAGGGCTTAGGAAAATGGGCTTAAATGGTTCAGGTACAGTTCTGTGTAGGGGTAGAGGCAAAGGCCTTTGGCTGTTCTTGAACCCCAAAGTTAGGTTTCAGGTTAACCTGAGTCTGAACAGAGGTCTGGGGCTGAGAAAGGTATAGCGAGATGGCTGGACAGACAGCAGAGCGTACCTGAACTCCGGTCTCCTCCCCAGGGCTGGACAAGAACCTGGGGGCCAGTTGCAAGGACTCCATCGGCTGGATGTTCTCCAAGCTGGACACCAGTGGAGACCTCTTCTTGGACCAGACGGAACTGGCTGCCATCAACCTGGACAAGTACGAGGTCTGCATCCGCCCCTTCTTCAACTCCTGCGATACCTACAAAGATGGCCGCGTCTCTACCGCCGAGTGGTGTTTCTGCTTCTGGAGGGAGAGTGAGTAACGGCCCTGTGGTTCCCTGGCACTGACTTCCCGTCTGGGGACCTCAGCCCCAGCTCCAGCCTCTCTTTGGTGGTCATAATAGTTGGTTGCCTCTTGGTCACATGCTTAGGCCCAGAGCCTTCCCAGCCCATCTCCTTGCTGTATTGGAACCCAGGGCAGCTGACACTTAGCTCTCTCCCTGGGCAGGGTCCCAGGTGGACTGGATTTTGTGGGTCCTGAAGCTTGTGCACTTTTGGATACCTTTAAATAAATAAAGGTATGAGAAAAGATAATAAATGTGGGAGCTAAGGGCTGGTTCAGTGGGTGAAGCATTTGTCCTGATGACCTGAGCTCCAGCCCCAGAACTTACATAAAGGTGGAAGGAGAGAACTCTCTTCACATGCACGGTGGCAGTGTGCCCATGCCTGCCCTCTCAGATACACAAACATACGCGCATGTATACACATATATCATGCACACATGATAAACACACAGTTATGAATGTGAAGCTTTGGGGGCCTGTTGAAGAATCTGAGGGGGGGTGCAAGTGAGGGTCTCAGAGCTGAAGACACAGAAGCTTTCCAGTGATTCCCCTTCTGATGGGCATGTCTTTTTTGCCCCAAACAAATGATGATGTAAGTTATCATTTGTGGTAAGACACACATGAAGGCGTTCTTTTTTTTTTTAGATAAGATTTTATATACCCCAGGCTGTTCTGGAACTCACTATGTATCTGAAACTGACCTTTCCTGTAGTCCCCAATGCTGGGGTTTGAGGCATACACCACCACACCCAGCTTTGGCTTTTATTTGTGTTTCTTTCTTCTTTTTGAGACAGGGTTATCATATAGACCAAGCTGGCTTTAGAAATCACTCTATATCCCGGGCTGGCCTTGAACTTGTGATGTTCTTGTTTGCCTTAGCCTCCTGTAGTGCTGGGACCACAGAGCGTACCCTCACATGCCTGCTTCATGGCATTTGTTAGCTGTGTATGTTCAGAGCCAGAGCTGGATGTGTGCTTAGAAATCACCTCGGCCACGAGGCAAATGATGGGGGATCTGTGGTATCAAAGGGGCAAGTGAGCTGCCTGGCCAGCAGCTGGAGGGCCCAGTGCCTGCCTCCCTGACCCCTGTATGGTCCAGTCCCTGACCGCTGTATGAGAAGCATCTGCCACCGAAGGCCAGGGCTTGGCTAGGGCTCCACTATATGCTACTTTGGGGTCCCAAACAAGTGACCACATCTTTGTGGGATCACTTTCTATAGCTAACTCAGAGGCTATGGTGAGCATACACTGAGGAAATGTGGGTCCACAGCACGTGGGAGTCACGCATCCCTTTGTGATGTGAGGCCCCATGGGCAGTCTGTCTGTCTTTGGTGTGCTGACCAGCCTCCCTGCTGCCTGGGCTGCTCCAGCATGCCTATTCCTAGGCTCCTGATGCTCATCTCATCCTTTCTGCACGTGCAGAAGGCGTGGACTGTTGTTTTACTATCAAGCAGACCTCTGGTTTGGAAGGCCAGGGTCTCCCCAAGGGCTCAGACAGTAGAGATGAGCCACCAGCTCGTTTCAGGCCTGGGAGTTAAGTTTTGTTTTGCGTTTGTCTTAGTTAGGGTTTCTGTCGCTGTGCAGAGACTCTATGACCTCAATAACTCTTATAAAGGAAAACATTTAACTGGGGCTGTCTTACAGTTTCAGAGGTTTAGTCCATTATCATCATGTTGAGAAGCATGACGTCTTGCAGGTAGAGAAGGGGCTGAGAGTTCTACATCTGCATGTGACAGCAGGAGACTGTGTCCACACTGGGCATAGCTTGAGCATATAGGACCTCAAAGCCCACCCCCACAGTGACACACTTTCTCCAACAAGGCCACACCTACTCCAACAAGGCTATACCTCCTAATAGTGTCACTCCCTATCGGCCAAATAGTCAAACACATGAGTCTATGGGGACCATTCTTATTCAAACCCCCACAATGATTTTTTTTTTTGAGACAAGGTCTCACTATCTGGCGTTGACTGTCCTGGAACTGTCTATGTAGACCAGGCTGGCCTTGAACTCACAGAGATCCACCTGCTTCTGTCTCCAGAGTGTTGTGAATAAAGGGATTAAAGGCGTGCACCACCACACCCAGCTCACTTTTGAAGGTTTTTTTTTTTTTTTTTTTAAACTCATCCTATGAATGAGAACAACCCTAGAGAAAGAACTCTGGGATTCTTAGGATCCTTAGCCTGTCTTAAGCTGTAGTGGCCTCCCTTAATTCTACCCGGTGTGTTTTCACCAAGCAGAGCCCTGGGCTTGGGGATCTTAGTGGGATTAGTGCATACCTGCACCACCCTGGTGTGGTCTGATAAAACCTGAGAGCCCAGGTGTTTTATTTTGCAGAGCCCCAACAAAAGTTTCTAAGTTTAGGGGGGCTCAGTGTGCTTTCAGCACCATGGGTCAACCCTAAGACTGCTTCTCTCTACAGAGCCCCCCTGCCTGGCAGAGCTGGAGCGCATACAGATCCAGGAGGCAGCCAAGAAGAAGCCAGGTGAGGAGGGGTGCAGAGGAGGAGGCCAGGGTCCTGCCCTGAGCTCCCTTGAGGCTCGGAGATTCCAGCTGCCCTGCTTTATAGCATCTGATGGACCTACAGGAGGGCCTGGCCTAGGACCACGCAGGAAAACGCCCTTCTTGGTTTCATTGGCTTGATAGGCAAGCGTCTCCTCAGCTGCCCTTCCAGGAGTGTGTTTAAGCACTTTATGGCTGTCCAGACCACTGCTGGGGAATCCACTTGGATTCATTGCACCAGATGCGTGTCTAAGGCTGGAGCGGGGGCCCCCTCTATGGGAGCTGGTCACTCATGTTCTAATGGAAAGCCCTGGAGAGATGAGAGAACCAGCCCAGCCTAGGTGGGAACTGATGGGCAGGCAGACAAGGTTCTTGGCCCTGTAAGGCCTTTGGACAGACTAGCCCTGGGATGGCTCAACACACAGATCAAAACACCAAGAGAATTCCCAACTCAGACTGCTGTGTAGGGACTGAGGGACAACGCAGGTGGTCACAAGCCTCCTGAGAGAGGTCAGCAGAGGCCTTTCTGAGGGACTGGTCTTGGAAGGTGTGTGTGTGTGTGTGTGTGTGTGTGTGTGTGTGTGTGTGTGTGTGCGCCAAGGGAGGATAATAAGCCAGACACATACACTGTTGGAATCAGGAAAAATGTTGAGGTCTCCAAACAAAACAAAACAAAAACCAGCAGGAAAGGACCCATGCAGCTGGAGTGTGGAGGGTACAGTGATCCGGAGAGGCAGGCACACGGTGCAGGCCTTGTAGCTCCTTGAGAGTCACTTGACTTATGAGACGGACACACTAAATGAACACCCAGCCCTAAAGTACCCACAGGATTGTGCGGACTGGGCCCACTGGCCTCCAGCCCTGGAGAGGAAGCGACTCTGTCATCCATTCCCCGAAGCAGGTCCCTGTGCCTCAGGCTACCCATTCTAGGGTACCCAATGTCACCTTGGTTGTTTCTGTGGCTCTTATCCCCCAACTAAACATCTCAGAAGACGCCTCGTGGATAGTTTGGGGACCTGAGAGGAACAAGTGGGCTCTGAGGAAGGAAGAGAATCCCTACACTCCTGGCTGGAATAAGCCCAGAGTGGGATCAAACTTTCTAATGTGATGAGGGACAGAATGTCCCACAAGATGAGGGCCATGGATCCCAAGAAACATCAGCAGTCAATGGCGCCCTCGAAGTAGCCTGAGCATGTGATTTAGGGACATTGGTGAAGCGAGGTCTGTGCTTCCAGTCAGAAGAAACAAGCCCCGTGTGTCTGGGGAGGCGGGATGTCAGTACCAGGCTGGCCGGGTTCTGAGGCTCTCTGGGTCCCTGCTCACACACAGGACTCCAGAGCCCACCCTCAGGGCTCCTGTTCTAACCCTCAGGTGTCTTCATCCCGAGCTGTGATGAGGACGGCTATTACCGGAAGATGCAGTGTGACCAGAGCAGTGGTGACTGCTGGTGCGTGGACCAGCTGGGCCTGGAGCTGACCGGCACACGCATGCATGGGAACCCCGACTGTGGTAAGAGCTGCTGGCGCTGGAAGCCTCCTGAGGACCCCTGCTCCTGGGTTCATGTGTGGGGGGCTGGGCCCCTGGCTGAGAGCAGATGCCGTCGGTTCCTTATCGGCCCTCCACTTGTTCCCCGACAGATGACATCGTGGGCTTCTCAGGGGACTTTGGAAGTGGCGTCGGCTGGGAGGATGAGGAGGAAAAGGAGACAGAAGAGGCAGGAGAGGAGGCCGAGGAGGAGGAGGGCGAGGCTGGTGAGGCAGACGATGGAGGCTACATCTGGTAGATGGCCCTCAAGGGCCTCGGCAGGCCAGGGTGCCGATGGCCAGAGACAGGCCAGAAGAGACCTGGACGATGGCAGGCGAACTTAGCAAATGGATCCGGAAGTCAGTGTGAAGGACCCTGGCTCCAGCGGGGAGGACTGGAGTAGAGAGTGTGGCATGTGTGAATGGTGTGTGTGTGTGTGTGTGTGTGTGTGTGTGTGTGTGTGTGGGCGCATGTGTATGCCACGTGCGTGTGTCATGTGCTGACAGATGTGTCCTTGATCCAGGCTGCTGCCCCTGGCAGTGAGTCACCCAAAGGCCCCTTGCTCCTTGTAGTTATTTTCTTCTCCTTTGTTGTGGGTTTTGCAAAGCGCACGTTCACACACACGTACACACTAACAGGCCAAAATCAACGAAATGAGATGCCCCTGACCCCCCCACCCCCTGCTCAGTCAGTTCTCCCTCCCCCTGCCCCTTCCTGCCTTTCTTCCTCCATCTTCTGAGGTCAAAGAGAGGGAGGGCAGGAAGCTGTGAGCTGGGCATCCTCCCCAAATCAGGCTGATTTGATGTGAAAGTCCGGCCATCGTCTGGCGATGATAGGCAGGACTCTGCACACAGCGAGGCTTACCCTTTTGATATCTGAAGGACTAGTTGCAGATATGTCCAGCCATGGCCCTTGGACTGCACATGGTTAAAGACAGCTATCGATGTGGCCCGACACAAGACTAGACTTATTTAAGACAGGTTTGTTTTTGGTAACTCCACCGAGGAGTTCTTGAGCGTCAACTTTGTAGATGACAATGCTCTATTACAGTGTCAAAGGTTGGGTACACCTAATAGATTATCTCTTAACCTATTCCCGAGAAACTAGAGCTAGCCCAGGAGGACAGGCAGAGACAGCGAGGAAGGAGAGGGCAGGTCCTTCAATGCAAGACCTCAGATTAACCCGGTCAGCCCTTGTTGCCTCATGGGGCTCTAGGGTGATTTTGTGGTAATTGGGGGCTGTCATCATGCGTCTGAGCTTTGGTGCAGCCTGTTAGGAGATCTTTCCACTGCCGCCTCTGTCCCCCGATAGGGTTCCCCTTGTCCAGAGGACCAGAGGACCAGAAAGCAGCATTATGTGTACCCACCTCCTCCCTGGCCCTCTAAGGAAGTGGTCCCCTCTTGCCCAGACCAATAGAAAGACGTGTCCCTGAGACCCTATGTGAGGAAGCACTAGGAAGCTGCCACTTCCTGTACCCCGAGACAGTCCTAGATGAGAGGCACCAAAGTAACAGTCCTCTCAACCATGGAGTCCCCAAGACAGCCCTGGCAGAACTGCACCCCAAACTCCATTTAAAGCCCCACAGCATATATGAGTAGAGACTGGTGCCCCAAAGGGGACCACACTGGGCAGCTAGACTCTGAGGCCATACCTCACCATGTCCCCAAATCTCTAGGCCCAGTGGGAGGTCCTCTTACCCAGATGCCCTTGGGGGTTTTGTGTGTTTATTGCTTCCCATCTCTCCCTCTCAAAGGAAATTTCTTAATATATTTGATGAAGAATTTCTTACCTGGACCTGGGCCTCTGATACCTTTTGGTACATGCACGTGCGTGCATGCGTGCGTTCGTGTGTGTGTGTGTGTGTGTGTGTGTGTGTGTGTGTGTGTGTGTCTGTGTGTGTGTGTGTGTGTGTGTGTGTGTGAGAGAGAGAGAGAATACCTGGGGCCACCCTGATGGCTAGGGAGGGGGGGCCCCTGTGTGCTGGGGTGCTGGGAGGCTGGGCAGCTACTGGGGTTCTTGTGCTGAGGCTTCCAGGACAAGGCCCCCATCTGGTTCTTCCCCGGCATCTTGGGGCACCGGCTGGAGGCATTCGTTGCGTGTTGGTTGGACTTTAGGGAAGAGCCTCATCATCCTTCCCATTCCTTTCTGCCACCCTGGAATGGCCACCTTCTTTGTCATCTCCTGGGGGAAATACGGAAATGCCACTAAGCTCCGTCAAGTGCTTCTCATTCCACAACACAGTTCTGATTCTCCAGGTGTCTCCTGATCCCTTCCCCTCCTCCTCCCTCTCTTCCTCAGGCCTCTGCAACCTTCCTCTGGTCCCTGGCTCAGTCACATCAGCCCTCTGCATTCCAGAAGCAGCCATTCCTCCTCTTCATCCTCCTCCTCCTCCTCTCCATCCTCCTCCCCATCCTCCTCCTTCTCCTCCTCTCCTCCTCCTCCTCCTCTCCATCCTCCTCCCCATCCTCCTCCTTCTCCTCCCCATCTTCCTTCTCCTCCTCCCGACCCTCCTCCTCTTCATTCTCCTCCTCCTTCCCCCCAGCCTCCTCCTTCACCCCCCTCTCCTGCTCCTCTGGCTGGAGTTACTTGAAACTTCCCGCGCTCTCGCTAGGCTGGAGTCTGATTCTTCCTCTGCCCCAGCTGAATTTCCAGAATGCTCCTGGGTAGCTGTGAAGGATTTTAGGCTCTCTGGGATGGGGAGGGTGGGGGGGGGGAAGAGGGGAAGAAGAACCTTGTATTCCCATCTGGTTCCCAACCCCCACCCCGGGGGGGGGGGGGGCTGTGCTCTGTCTGTCCCTGGGTCTTCTGGTTGTGTATCTGACTTTGTAAATATGTTCCGGAGAAAGCCAAAGGGAGTTGAACTTGCCCGTGGTTGGCCAGCAGGGGTCCAGAAGCTTGCACTTCTCTGGAGCCCCCCCTACTGCTTTTCACCCCGTTGAGACTGGGCCCCACAAAAGTAGGCACAGCAGCTGTTCCTGATGGGGCTGAAAGTCCCCAAGTGGCTTCTGGTTAAGCAAGCTTCAGGCTTCCCCAGGAACAAGGTCACAGGTTAGATCATTGTCAGTCCTGTGGGCTCACCCTGGACTAAATTGCCCGTCCAGCCCCTCCTGGTTCCCCTCCTGGTTCCGTCCAGCTCTCACTCCCTTGGTGTGGGCAGGGGATTTAGGGCTGTGTTTGAAAAGAGTTCTGGTCAAATAACAGCAGAGCCACGTCTCCCAGGGGCCCTGGGACTGCCCTGCTGGGAGCCTCCTTGGCCCCTGGGTGCAGGGAGGAACGGTGGAGGGTAGGGCAGGATGGGGTCAGAGGGAGTAAATGTGCCTTGAGAGACCACTCAGAGGTCCCAGGAGTCACGGGGATGGAGCTTAGCCTGGGGAGCTCTGGAAGGGTCCCACACTCTGGTTGGACAGAATCAGCTCCCCAGGGTCCCACACTCTGGTTGGACAGAATCAGCTCCCTCAAGTTGTGACCACACTCGATGGGTGGGTACAGGTCCTTCCTTTCTCCAGCCCCCCCCCTGCTTTGGGTTTGGCACCCATTTGGCCTCTCTTGAGCTCTGTCTGCTTCTGGCTTCTCCGCTGAGTGGGTGGGGTCTTTGAGTATCATCATCTCACCAAAGCCTGAGCCCACAGCCCTTGGAGAGAACCAGGGGGCCCCTCTTTGACATCTGGGTCATATTGGGCCTTCTGGCTTGCCGTTGTCCCAGAGAAGGACCCAGGGGTGCGAAAGGAGATTCAAGACATCTCCCTAACAAGTCCCAGGCAGAGCACCCCGCTTCACCGCCTGCGTCCTACTTAGACCGTCTAATGTGCAATAACTGAGCTTAGAGTTAAAAATTGTGGTCAAGTGCTTGGGTTCCGTCTGTAGATTTAAGTGCTGACATTGTATCTCTCAGTAATTTTAGATGTCTTTTAAAAAACTGAACAAGTGTTAGACCTGTGTGTGCGTTGATGGGCACTCAAGTATCCCGTGGGTCATCCCACTCTCTCCCCTTCCTGTGCGCCACATCCCCTCATGCCCCGCCTGTCCCCACCTGCCTCCACCTGGGGCCCCTCACCTTGCCGTGGTCTTTATCTGCCTATTACTCAGCCTAGGGAAACAAGTTCACTCTACACATGCATAAAGGAAAGCAAATGTTATTTTTAAGAAAATGGAAAATAAAAACTTTATAAACACCGCCCGCCGAGAAAGCTGGTTATTCTGCCTCTTAGTAGTTTCATAAAGTCGACCTTTGCAAATGGGACCCTGTGGTCCAGACTACTTCAGTCGGCTCTGTGTTCTTACTGTTGCAAGTGAGACCTTGGAGAGGGCCGGGCCTGGCTCATCCACAGAGGACCAGGCTCCGCTTTGAAATGCTTAGCGTTATTGCAAAGAACACCTCCCATCCAAATTAGCCTCTCTACCAGTAAGCACACCCCTGTGTCTTAGCTGCAAAGCAGAGATAAAAGTGTATGTGTGTTAACACATTACGAACCTTTGCCCTGGGTTTTTTTCCTTTAGTTAAAAAAAATACATTTAGTGTGTGTGTGTGTGTGTGTGTGTGTGTGTGTGTGTGTGTGTGTGTTTCCTCACAGTTGTGAGCTGGTGGTGGAACCCAGGACGTTGCATGAACTAAGCATGTGGTCTCTTAACTGCTGAACCATCCCTCCAGCCCCGCATGTGGTCTTAGTGGACTTTAGCCACATGGCAACTCCATCACACCCAATAGCGTTTTCAGGAAGGCTGAGCTGTCAGATACAGCCCTTGTGGCAGGATATGCTGTATGGGGCTCCCTTGTGCTGACTGGCACTGATTTCATGGGTCTTGCCCGGTTGGTAAAATAGCTATGCATTATTTTTATTTCTCACTAGATCTGTAGACTGTTAAGTTGTGACTCTTCTGCTCACAGGCCTCATTGCCGTGGTTTCGATAAGAGCCTTTAGGAGATGGGGCCTAGCAGGAATCGGCAGGTCACTGGGGGCATGTCCTTGAAGGGAATTATGGGACGTTGACCTTTTCCTCTCTCTCTTTGCTTCTGGACCAAGTAAACAGCTCGATCGGTCATGGGCTCCTTCCGTAATGGTTATTTCTCTCATTGTTGAGACAACATGCCCGCCCAAAGCAACCCAGGAAAGAAGGGCTTACCCTGGCTCGTGGGTCAAGGATACAGCCCGTCATAGCGGGGAAGGTATGGCGGCAGGAGCGTGAGGCACGTGTACCCCAAAACGGAAAGCAGAGAAAGATAAATGAGGGGGCTCAACTCAATCCCTTCCCCCACCTTTTTCTTTCTTTCTTTCTTTTTTTAAACTTGGTCCAAGACCCCAAACCATGGTACAGTGTAGTCCATATTCAGTAGGAGTCTTCCAGCCTTCGTCAAACCTGTCTGGAAACCTCCACAGATGAACCCAGAGGTGCGTCTCGTAGGCAGTCCCAAATCCAGTCAAGGTGACAGTGAGATGAACCGCCACACTCTGGCCACAGCCCCAAAGCAATGAGTTCAAGTCACCTTGGACTGAAACCTCTGAAGCCACTTCAGAAGACCCTCTCATTGAAGCCACTTCAGCTACCGGCCTGTCCCCTCCCTACACACATCTTCCCTTTAACCAGCCTCCTGTGTCATGAGCGTGGGGTGTGGAGGCCAGACTCGAGCCCAAAGACCAGCTAACTGTGACCTCAGATAACTCCTCTGCATATGGAGAGAACCGGGGGAGGTACATTCGGGGCAACGGAAGGAAGCCCTGCCAACATGTCCGGTCACAGGTCATGCCCCCCTGGCAAACTGTGGGTGCTGTGCCCTATGGCTGGAGCAGAGAATCCTTAGAAAGTGGCGAAGTGGGCCCTGCGGGGTACCTTGTTCCTCGCCATGGGAGTCTTTCTGGAAGGAAGTGTGAGGATGGATGTGATGGAGGGGAGAGGGGGGGAGTAGGTGGTGGTGGTGGTGGTGGTGGTGGTGGTGATGGTGGTGGTGGTGGTGATGGTGGTGGTGGTGGTGCTCCCAGCAGGAAGGAGGAAGTGGGTGGAGATGGGAATGAAGACCTTTGAGAGGCTTCCCTGGCTGGGCTTGTGGGAGCCTGCAGGTTCAAATCCAGAGGAGCCATGAGGGGCGGCAGCTGGCGTCTATCACCAACCCAGGCCTTGGAGCCGGTTTGTTGAATGGCATCTTTGGGTCAGCTCCAAGGAAGCTGCAGAGTTCATGATGCCCCCTCCCCCTGGGGGAGCCCTCTGAGCAAGCACCCCCAACTTGGAGGGTAAGCTTGATTTTTGCCCTTCAGGGATCCACATGAGTTCTGGAGGAATTCATCCATCGTCACCCTATCCCAGCAGCCTGGATTCCCAGTGTCCCTGGGACCAGCAGCAAACTGAGTGTGGCTGGGGACAGATCCAGGCCAACGGGTAGCAAAGGTCGAAGCCATTCAGACTTATAGGGTGCCCACCAGTCCCCAGCTTCCTTGGACATGTCCCCGTTTTCAGCCAGCCTCTCACCCCTCCTTCTGTGAGCATCTTGTTTCTCGCTGGTGCGTAGACTTCTGGGGACCAGACAGAATATATATTGACTTCACTCAGGTTTTGAGGGAGGAAAGTGGGGAAGGGGGTCGGGGGTCGGCAGGAGCAGCGGAGAACAAACCTAAAAGAAGAAAACCCGAATGTGCACAAACACAGATCTATACAGGTCACCTTCTACTTCCCTAACGCTGTGCCTGCGCCTGATCCCCATACATGTTTCAGGGTGCTCTGAGAGGGAGAGTGCTTGATCGAAACCAAACAGAAGCCCTGTCATACACATATATGTTGAACTGACATGTGAAGTTGGTGGAATTGTCGGTGTTCGTGGGCCACAGTGGGATCTGTCAGTGCATACGTACATACAGCGCGCAGCCTGCAAATCAGGGCACCGCCACGTCCGTCACCACAAACATCCATCATTTCTTTGTGTTAGCAACGTTCAAAATCCTCTCTGAAGGACTTCAGAGGACCGGAGTTAGTTCAAGGACACTGGTGTTTTGCATTCAATACAGTGGCTGCACCCTAAGCAACTGCTGTCCCAACCAGCAATGGCAACTCTGCAGCTACCAGCAGCAGTTTTGCCACACTGGCTGCAGCCAGGCGGGAATTCTGTTCCCTCGGGTACCAGCTCTATCATGGCTGCTAAAGGAAACTTTATCTAAATCTCTATCCTTCTATAGAATTCAGGATTCAAAGGTCGAGGTGAAATCCTGCTAGCTCAGAGAGGCTGAATAGCATATAGCTAACCTTCTCTCCTGGCTTGGGTCTTCCCCCACAAAAGGGCCCTCCTTCTGCTCAGCCCCCACTTAAGAACCCTCCCTACACTGAGCACCTCCCTACCACTTCCTGTCAGCCAGTTGCTGACTCAGCCTCTTGACCCCAGGTTCATTTTATTTAATCAGACAAAGGGAATATGCCTTTGCATTGTTAACAAAAGCAGCAGAAACAAATGTAACACACCTTTACACGGTTAAAATAATATTCCACAATAAGACCCTGAGTTGGATTAATTGGGAAGTAAGGAATTTATTGGAAAAGTTGTTAACACCATGGACAGACAGAGAGGAAGTTATAGCAAGGCAGAGGCTCCGAGGGGAATCTAGGCCCTAGAACCAGAGACGGACAACATGGCAGGCACCCGGAAGAGAGGAAGTCAGGGCCCACCCTGGGCTTCTGTTGTAAGGATGGGGGAGGCTTCACAGCACAAGCCCACAGCCAGGCTCACTGAAGGAAGGAGGCAGGGAATTTGGTGGGGAGCAGGATGTATGTCTGCCAATACACCCTTCCTTGCAAACTCACTTTCCTAGGTGAGAGATCCTGTCCCAGGGATGGCTGTTGGCTAAGGGCTCACGGACAACATCTGGGCAAAGTGCCCGTCAGTGTCTGTGAGAGAAGGATGCTGCAGACCTCGTGACCCGAGCTGGATTCCAACACCATATTCTTACACTCTGTGCCAGCTGCTTGAAATATGCAATTTATTGTCAACCATGGTCTCCCCACCGTGCTACAGAACTCTAGGTGTAAGCCCTGCAGCCTGGCCATTAGCCACCCTGTACCCATCAGCCACCCTCTCCCCATGCCCTTCCCTCACACTTCTCTCTCATCTATAGCTTGTGCTCGCTCTGGGGGATGGATTTGTTTAGCTTCTATGTGAGACTATGCAGTGGTTTGTCTTTCTATGTCTGAACTGTTTCAGTTAATATAACGGCCTCTGGTTCCATCCATATTGCCATAAATGACAGGGTTTCATTCTTTTTATGGCCGAATCGTATTTTGTGTGCATACGTATCATTTGTTTTGTTTTGTTTTGAGACAGGGTTTCTCTGTGTAGCCCAGGCTGTCCTGGAACTCACCCTATAGACCAGGCTGGCCTTGAACTCAGAGATCCGCCTGCCTCTGCCTCCTGAGTGCTGGGATTAAAGGCGTGTGCCACCCCCAGCTGGCTGCATGTGTATCACATTTAAAAGGCACATTTATGTCCTTATTTTGTGTGTATGTGCATGGCATGGCATGCGAGTGAAAGTCAGGGCATCTCCTTTCCTTCCATTGTGTGGGTCCTGGTGATAGAACCCGGCTCGTGGGGCTTGGCAGCAAGTGTCTTTACCACTGAGTCATTTCGCCGGTCCCCTATGCGCCACATTTAAAATGTGGGTTGATTCCCTATTTGGCTGCTGTGAACAGTGCTGCAATAAGAAGGGATGGACAGATGTCTCTCCAGCATGCCAGCTTCCTTCCCTTCCCCTGGGCATATACCCAGCATGGAGATTACTGCATCATGTGGTTTTATTTCTAAATTTTAAAAAACACCCATGCTGTCCTCCAGGATGGCAGAACTACTACGCATCACCACCAGCTATGGAGAAGGGTTCCTTTTTCCTCACATAGCCACCAGCTTTTGCTCTTTGTTTCTTTGAGTCAAGGTCTCAAGTAGCTCAGGCTAGCTCACTAAATAGCTGAGGCTGTCCTTGAACTCCTGATCCTGCCTCTACCTCCCACATGCTGGGATTACAGGTGTGTGCCACCATGCCTGGCTAGTTTTTATCATTCTGATCAGCACCATCCTGACTGGGATGAGGTGATACCTCCTTATGGCTTTGATCTGCCTTTCCCCAGTGACTAGTGGCCTTAAGTGCCTTTTAAAAATTGCGCTGGCCATTCATTTATTGAAGGTTATACCCACATATAGAGATCAGAGGACGCTTCTGGAACAGCTAATCCTCTCTTCTGCTGTGGGCTCTGGGGATCGAACTCAGATCATCAGGATTAAGCGGCAACCGCTTTTACCTACCAAGCCATCTCGCCGGCCCTCGTGGACCATTTCTCTATCTTCTGAGACATGTCTTTAGGATGAGAACCTTGTCTAAAGTCAGACTGTCTTTCTGCTGCTGGGCTGGTGGCGTCCCACACACGTTCTAGATGTCAGTCCCTTGTCACGTGAGCGTTTGCAAATATTTTCGCCCGCGTGGGAGTTGTCTCTTCACGTCGTGCGTCTTTTTTCCTTTACTGTGTGGAAACTTTTAAGGACAACACGGAACGCTTTCCGAATTTGCATGCGGTCTGTATGCAGCGGCCTTTCTAAGCCTGTCTATAGGGCTCCAATTCTGTACATGTGGTGTTGAAGCCCGAAAAGCTTTGGGTTTTAGAGCATAATAGGTCAGAGAAAGGAGGGGGGATATGCCTGGCCTGGCAGTGGGAGAGCATGCACTTGACTAGCATGTGCAGGGCCCTGGGTTTGATCCCCAGCACAGAGGGAAGAAAACAACAGTCATTTCTCTATCAACACCCTGTCTCCCCACACTGCATAGTCCTCCCCGAACGGACCCTTACAGGGAATCTGGCCACCCTTCCCAAACACTTGTATGTAAATCTGTCCTAATTACATGTGGCCTGGACAGTGGTGGTGGTGGTGGTGCGGTAGAGTTTATAGGTGGGAAAGAACCAGGGGAGGGGGGTCCACCTACAAAGTTGGGGCGCAGATCTTCCTCCCGTTCAGCGGCTTTAAGATTACCCACCTCCTGCCTGTAACCTCTACCCATTGCCTTGTAAGTAAGCCTGGTGAAGTCTAGGTGCCCCAGAGCGAACCTCGATGGAATGGTACCTTGGTTTGATGTTAGGACCTTAGGGAAGCGGGTAAGTGATTACCTTCTGTCATAGTTTGAAGAAAATGCCTCCCTCCCCCCATAGGCTCATAGGGAGTGGCACTATTAGGAGGTGTGGCCTTATTGAAGTAGGTGTGGCTTTGTTGGAGGAAGTGTGTGTGTGTGTGTGTGTGTGTGTGTGTTGGGGGGGAGGGATGGGGACTGAGGTAGGGGTGGAGGGGAGGGCTTTGAGATCTCAGATGCTCAAGCCAGGCCCAGTGTGGCACTGTCTTCCTGCTGCTTGCCAATCTGGATGTAGAACTCTCAGCTCCTTCTCCAGGACCATGTCTGCCTGCATGCCATCATGCTTCCTTGCCACGACGATAATAGACTAAATCTCTGAAACTGGAAGCCAGCCCCAATTAAATGTTTTCCTTTTTTATAAGAGTTGCCATGGTCATGGTGTCTCTTCACAGCAATAGAAACCCTAACTAAGGCACCCCCACAGAAGGAATTTTAGCAGTGTAAGGTTTTACGCTATAGTGATGGCTAGCCTAGAACTTACTACGTAACCTAAACTTGGGACAATCCCCCTGCCTCCACCCCCCAAGGGCTGGGCTTATGGATGTGTGTCATGCCCAAATACAGATATAGTTTTTGCTCACGCAGGAGGCTGCTCTCTTAGAGTTTGCAGACTCGTGGCGAAGGGGTGAAAAGGATTGGATAACAGTGGGGAGAGCTGCACCCCACGCTGGTGCCCACCTGGATGAAGAGGCTGCATCTTTGCAGGCCTGGATCGGGGGTTGTATTTGATGAGACAGTAAAAGGCTAATTGATGGGAAGACTGGGAAGAAGTTGAGGCCAGTCTGCCAGGGGATGGCCCTTTTGTTATGGGTCTGGACTCTTGTTTGTGTGTGAATATGGGTGTCCACATACCACAATGTGTGTGTGTGTGAGAGAGAGAGAGGCAGGGCCCTTGCTTCTGTAGCTATGCTGTGTCCTGTGGGTTAGCTGTTGTGTGCTCATGCTGGTGTGTGTGTGTGTGTGTGTGTCTGTGTGTGTGTGTCATGTGTGTGTGTCTGTGTGTCTGTGTGTGTAGTAGACCTCCTCTTGCCTCTTTTGCTATGCTGTGTACTGCGGGTTAGCTGGTGCATACTCATCCAGTGAGCTTCCCATCTGCCTCCCATCTATCGCTGTGGCCATGCGGGGATTACAGAGGGACATAACTCCTCTGGCTTTTTACGTGGCTCCTGGGATCCAAACTCAAGTGGTCAGGTCACACAGCAAGCCCCTTTACCTGCTGAGCCATTTCCTTGGCCCAAAGCCACTGGTTTTCTGACAGGTCGGCCTGGGAGCTTGGCAGGTGTCTGGCATATTGTGTTTCAGGCGAGTTCCCATGATTCTCTGAGAAACACGGCCCCACTGCTCCCAAATTATTCAGCAAACAGTGTGGCTTAGGATGAACACCCGCTTTTCTTCAGAGAGTCCGGAAATTTAGGACGGCGGGGCAGGCGGTTCCTGTGTGGCCTGCCCTAGTACACACCCTGGCTTCCGGGTCTGAGTGTCCCGGTAGAAAGGGGTTTCACTTGTATTTCAGAGTTCTTTGAAGGAGGGCTTAAGTGGCCTTTGTGACTCACCAGTTGAGGAATCCCGAAGTTTGTACCTCTTTTCCCTCACCTGGCTCCTGGGCTGTTTTTTCCTCTGTGTCCTTTCCACAGTAACCTGTAGCCATGGGTACCGATGTATGGGATGTCTGAGAGTCTCCTTGGTTGAAAACCAGACCTGGGAGCTGCTGACCCCATTTATCCTTCCTAGGAAGCCATGTCCCTTGGATATGAGATGATCAGTCACCTTTAAAGTGTTGGGTGTTGGGGCTCTTAGCCTGGCCTCCTGGTGACCATGACACTGTTAGCTGAGGCAAGTGAGGAGGAAGAGGGGGAGGAGGAGGAAGAGACTTGAGGGACAGTGAGATGGTGTGATCCGTTGAGGGCTGTTTGATGACAAGCCCCAGGTCACCTGAATTGTCTCAGTTAATTCTCCCCGAGTCCAAGCACTGGGAACTCTGGGTGTCTGCGAGCTGGTAGAAGACCAGGGAGGGGAGCCTGAGCTTCCTGTCCCAAAGCCAAGGCAGCCCCAAGAGTTCCTCCAAACATGTTGTGACAGAGCCACAAGATGCTCCACACCTCGTCTCCTCTAATGTTGTAACAAAGCCCCTAGGTTCTAGGGGAACCTGGCAACCCACAAAACGACCACATTTCCCAACATCCCTGTCCACGCCTTAGGTACCCATGCTCCTGTGGTCATGGGCAGGAAGTGGTAGCTGCCACACCCCAGCCATGGCTTTCAGGAGAACAGGTGCCATCTGAGGGGATGATAGGCTACTGAGCTTTTGAATCTGGGAACCCCACGGCTCAGTCAGGTTGACCCATGAAATTAACCTTTGCATTTTAGCACCCAGGCCAGCCTTGGCCTCTAGCTCAGTGGTTCTCAACCTTCCTAATTCTGGGACCCTTTAAAACAGTTCCTCATGTGGTGACCCCATCATAAAATTATTTTGTTGTTACTTCATAATTATAATTTTGATACTGTCATGAATCATAATGTGAATATTTGATATGCAGGATATCTGATACTCGACCCCTGTGAAAGGGTCACTCAACTCCCAAAGGGGTCACAGCCGGCAGGTTGAGAACTGCTGCTCCAGTGAGTTCAGTGTAGGGTGAATTTCCAGTCCAGCCCTGATCATCTGTCACTGGGTCAGTGACACAGTCTGTCACAGTCTGTCACTGTGACTTGGTCTTCTGGACTTTTCTTTCTAGTCCTCCCGGCCCATCTGTGTCACATCTGTTAGAGCAATAAAGTGTTTGTCTTCCTCTACATAAAACCTTCAATGGCCCCTATTCTCCACAGCAGAAAAGCCTGGTGATTTCGCTCCCTAACTGCCCCACCAGCCTCTGCCATCTTCATCTGCCCCTTTTCCTGCTCTTTGTACCTTAGAGCCTTCACATAAGCTATGCTCCCTGTTTAAAATCTCTGCTGTGTGTGTGTGTGTGTGTGTGTGTGTGTGTGTGTGTGTGACCCTTACATACCCTTCAGAGTCCACCTGGAGCATCAAGTCTTCCCCCGATGTCACACACACACACACACACACACACACACACACACACACACGGCCACATACATACCTCCTTAAGCAGAAAGGACCAATCCACTTGGCTTCCTCCATGGCCTTGTATGACACTCTGTCTGCCTTTCACTGAGACCACTGAATTGCATCTTCTTGGTTCTCTGGGATCCCCCCACCCCAGTTCCATGGACACAGGTCACAGTTGTGCCCTGAGGCCTGGGCCTGATAGGTAACCAGGATGCGTATGTTAAACTACGTGGTAAACACATGAAATGACTGAACATACAATTTTGTCCCAATTCAGCCCTAACATCATCTTTCAGCTTTCTTCTTAGCTTGCTGTGCTTTGAAGATTGCCCGTGTCTGAAGACTCTGTGCCCACACCTCGCCCTGTGGACAAGCTCAGCAGCCTTGCTCTTCTCTCTTTCCTTCCTTCCTTTTCTGTTGACAGGATCTCATTCATGTAGCCCAGGCTGGGTTTAAATTGGCAATGTAGCCAAGGATGACCTTGAATTCCCCATTTTTCTGCTTTCTCCGCTGTGTGTTGTAATTACAGCCATGCACCACCACGTATAGTTTTAGGTTGTGCCGGGGATCAAGCTCATGGCTTCCTGCACGCCAGCCAAGCACTACTAACTGAGCTACAATTTATTCTTTCCTGTAGGGTCTTCCTGCAAATTCTTCCCAAAGCCATCCTCCTCTTTTTTAAAAACAGTATCTCACCATGTATCCCAGGCCAGGCTCAAACTTGTGGTCTTCCTGCCTCCCTCTCCTGTTTGAGGACTGTTGGAGGATTCCACGTCTGCTCCCTCAGCTCTTGCCTCAAACTCCTGTTCTGGGACTAACCGAGGGTGCCGTGCCTGCTCCCTTGCCTCCCACTGCTTCTTTTTTTGAAATAAAACTTCCAACACATGAATTTCTGAAAACTTATTTGGTGAAAACAAACTCATCTTGGGGATTTGTTTTAGGCATTTATCTAAGTGAGTCATATTGATATTTTGGCAAATTGGCTTATTTTGGCTTCTTGAGTTTCTCTCTGAGTCTGTACTTATATAGGAGCCTTCGGTCAAAGACATGGTTCTCTGAGGTAGAAAGTGTGGGGCAGAGACGCCACTGAGATTTGGGTCATGCCCTCTCCTGACTGTATTGACTTCTCCAGCGTCACCGTTCCAGCACCAGGGACTCACATGCTCCTCAGAAAGCGCCAAGGCTCAGCTGTGAGCTGGAAGGCTCCATCCTCATTTGCTTCAATGGCTTCTTGGTCATGGGGACTGGGTTTGGAAGCATCACCAGCTAGGACCTACTGGTTGTAAGTGACAGAAACTCTGGTCAGATTGACCTGGATGGGGCTGGTAACAGTGATTCCCGCAGAAGGAAGGTTATGGGGCAGCTCTGAGGTCCAAAGGGTCAGATCTAGGAACCCGAGGCCTTGAGGATGGCAGCTGGGAGATCAGAGCTTCAAAGATGGTCCATGCTGACTGGACCCAAACTTTTTTGAGACAGCATCTCACTAGGTAGCCCAAGATGTGCTTGAACCTACCACCCTCCTGCCCCAGCCTCCCCCGTGCAGCCTAGTCATAGGTCTGTGATCTGAGGGAGGGGTCCAAGGATTCCTCCTGGAAAAATTCAGAACCAAAAACCCTTGGTCCAAGAGAAGAGTGGAGTAGCTGAGTTGGAAGAACTCCCCCAGGATGGGCGTAATGCCACACTTAGTATGGTTGAAGCTCAGGAATTTTAAAGATTGGACCTTTCACATCTTTTTCTTTTATTTTTTAAAGTTAATTTATTACTATTATTATTATTTTAGGTCGGAGTGCTGTCTGCATGTGTGCCTACATGCCAGAAGAGGGAATCAGATCCCATTATAGGTGGTTGTGAGCCACCATGTGGTTGCTGGGAATTGAACTCAGGACCTCTGGAAGAGCAGCCAGTGCTCTTAACCACTGAGCCATCTCTCCAGTCCTAGGGACCTCACATCTTAAAGCAAACCCCTTGATCCCATCCAACCTCACTCCTCTGCTTCGAGCTTGTTGCTCAGCGTTTAGTGACACAGAAGGAGAAGGGCCCATGGCCCACACCTCCCCACTTCAGGGTCTTTCTTCACTGCCCCTCTCACCAGGACCATGCTGAGCACCCACCTGTTCCGCTATTTTTCACCATCTCTATCCTTTAAGGTCCAGTTCAGGTGCTGCCTCCTCTATGAATCACTCCTGGATCCCCATCCAGCAGGGATGGCAGGCCCTAACACCGGTGGTACCCCCAAACGGCTCAGAAGAAAAAACCAGCATCATCCAGATGGGAGGTAGTGAGCACTCCACCCTGGGGACCTCAGATCAATGGCCCATTTGGGGGATGTTGTAGGAAGGATAGGACCTCTCGGGATTATACACTAGCTCCTAAGGCTGGAGTAACAAAAAACCACAAAGAGGGTGGAGTCAAATCACAGCAGTGTGTTCTGCTGGATTCTGGAGGTCAGAGGTCTGAGATGAAGGTTCAGACCCCTTTAGGGGGCTCCAAGGGAGAGTCCAGTGGCGCCTTTCTCCTGGCATCCGCTGCCGGCCATATCTTTGGCGTGTAAATTCGTTGCTCCAACTGTTTGCTGTTTCACACCGCATTCTTCTCTGTGTGTCTCGAAGTCCTGCCTCTAAGAGGGCGCCAGGCCGTGCAGTTAAGCCCACCCAAGATCCAGGATGACCTTTTGGGATTCTTAACCAATTAATTACATCTGCAAAGCCCCATTTATGAATAAGTCTGCACCTTGGGTTCTGGGAAGACATGCGGTTTTATGGGAAGACACTCTGCAGGGTCCCGTGGCTGCACAGGGACACAGTGGCTGCAGAGGAGTCCAGCCAGATGGGGGACTAGAGAGGGAGACCTGTGCGCTGGCCGAAGTATTCCTGACCAAAGCCACCAGAGGGCGCCCAAACATCGTGTTAAACAAGGCCCTGGCAACCAGGGAGGGTGGCCACCCAGGACTGAATGCTAGTAAGAGGTTTTTCAAGTTCCAAGCGGGAGGTGAGGAGGGGTAGGCAGGAACCAGACTAAAGGCAAAGCTGTTTCTGCCCTCCCTCCCTCCCTCTTCTCCTTCCTTTCCTCCGTTTTAAAAACTGTTTTCAGACAAGTTCTCGTGTAGCTGAGACTAACCTTGAACTTCTAAGCTTCCTTAAGGCTGTGACAGGAGGATCCTAAGTTTGAGGCTAGCTTGGGCTACATAAGGAAATCTTTTCTGAAGTAAATAAATATTGGGAATGCGCTATCAAGAACTGTATTTATCTTTGCAACAGGCAGGGACCACTACAGAAAACCACAACCAATCAAAATGCAGAGCTGTGGAGCCCAGTCCCAATGCACACATCTACAAAACCCTTTCCGAACCTTGGGCTCAGGGCATGTTGCAGAAGAGGGAGCAGAAAGACTGTAAGAGCCAGAGGATCGGTGTTTGCCATGAGGTTGTGTCTCCTAGGAACATCAGAAGCCACATCTATAACGTCTTGCCAAATGTGAGCTGCACAAGGATGACGCCAATGGACATGCCAGACTGGATGGGGAAAGCCCACATGGCCTCCGCCCTGCACACAGAACTGTAAGCAACTGAGGAATGCTGGGAGCAGGAGAGGTGGTCCTCCCCAGGGAAGAGCACTCCAACTGGTTGTCCAGTGCCAAAAGGTCAGCCCTGAAGACATACATACAAGTAACATATGGACGTAATGGGTTGTATTTAGGAATATATATATATATGTGTGTGTGTGTGTGTGTGTGTGTGTGTGTGTGTGTGTATGTAAGAGATTAGTATCAGCTCAGGATCCCCAAAACCAAGTTCTCAGCACAAAGGAGGTTTATTTGCCCCAGAGGGACAGAGGGCAGGGAATAAGAGACAAAGACAGGAGACAGAGGACCAGGGACAAGGGGAAGAGGGGGCAGGGGGATTTGTCCCCGAGGAACGAAGGACTGCCTCTGGATAGAGAGGAGACAGATGTGCCCATAGGCAAATGACAGTTTATAAAGGTAAAAGGGGAACCCCATGTAAGGATGAGGTGTTTAATTTTAATTGGGCGTGTTAATTAGGGCAGCCAAAGGGGGCTTTTGATTGCTGGACTTCAATACTTTGACAGCTGGACCTTGGTAGTCGGCCTCAGGAGGAGGAAGTGGCCAAATAAGGGAAGAGACTTGGTGGCTGTTGTAGGAATGGAATCTAACGGTTTTTAGCAAGGCAGAGGGAATGCGGGAGAAGGGCAAGGCCTGTCAGAGCCATGTTTGCCCTGCTTGAGAGTCCCTTCAGTATGTATATACACATGTGTATGTAATTAACAGTGAAGAAGAGGTCACGACTTTGAAGATGAGTGGGAGGGGCTTATGGGAGAGCTTGATGGAGGAAAGGAAAGGGAGATAATTTGTAATCTCAAAATTAAAAAAAAAAAAAGAATTGCATTTAAAACCCAGGGGCTTGGTTTTAAGACTAGGGGCTGAGGACATAGCTCAGTTGGTAGAGCAAACGCCTAGCAGGCAGGAAGCCCTGGATACAGCCCCAGCTTAAATAAAACCTGGTGTGGAAGTGCATGTCTGTAATCCCAGCCACCAGGAGGCAAGGGCAGGAGAATCTGGAGTTCAAGGCCCTTCCTCAGCTGCATACTGAGTTTGAGGAGACTGTGTCTCAAACAAGCAAAAATGAAAAAAAAAATCAGTAAAACTCGATAGTGTGTTCAAATAATGGCCCTGCAGTTATAGCTTATTGTGTGTATGTGGCATTGTAAAACCCTGGGTTCAATTACAGCACCAAACAAAACCAAAACCCAGGATTTAACAACAACAATAATAATAACAACAACAACAGTAACCCAACCCAGCTCCGCTATTAGACAAAGATGGCCACTGCCAAAACGCATCTCTTGCTCAACATTTAGTGTCCCTGGGCATCAGAGCTCAGCGCTTGCAGGTTTACTGAGGCCCACGGTGCCTGAAGTTTGTGTCGATAAAGGTCCAAGGGTGCTACTAGCAAAGGTCAAAGGTCACAGGTCACAGGTCACAAGGCATTCACCGGCCTTAGAGTGTCCTTATCTGCCTTCAATATTGGTGATGGCTGTGTGTGAGATATTAGTTGCCCAAAGACAGTTGTCTCATTTCCCAGTCGACACTCTGTTGAGTGACCTTGTCCAGAGAAGGCTTAATGCTGTCCTCTGACCCCGTGGGGTTGTGTCTTGTTCGTAAACACAAGACATAACAGAAGTTGCACAGAGGATTTCCAGCTGACTTCAGAAATAACCTGCCCATCTGGAAACTTTGTCCTGGAAGCCCCCCACTTCCTGTGCTCTGCACAGACCTGAGATCTTGAGTCTGCCATGCTGTGAGGAAGCCTAGAGACCACGTGAAGAAGCCACGGGACCACATCCCAAGAGGTGCTCCCTGAACGAGGCAGGGTGTGTTTATATACATGCAGTACTTAAAAATGAGAACGTTATTCTTGAAAATGCCCTAGGTGTGTGGCATGGGACACTGCCTGACCGATCAGAGCCTTTGGGAAGAGACGCTGGCCACACTTTCGGGCAGTATGGTGTCCATGGCATCTTCGGTGCCAGCTGCTGGCCTGAGAGCAGAGGAGAAACAGGGGCTATGTGTTCCCTTCTGGAATGGGGCTGAGGAGGGTGGGGGCAGTGTGGCCTCTGACTCAGGTGGCTCTGGGGTCCTGTATACCTCCTGGAAGAGCAGGAGACTGGAAATATCTGGCTTCCAGGGCCAGAGCTCTGGCGGCCAATCTTCGGGCCCACAAAGCAAGCCCTTCAGCCACAGGAAGGGGCCCTGCACTTCCCTGTGTTTGTCAGCAAAGGCCGCAGACTGCCGTGGTAGTGGTGGACAGGGCCCAATACAAACAGCCACCAGAGAAAGGAGCCTTTATGGTCAGTGAGGACAGCTGCTGGGCTGGCAGGGGTTGCCAGCTCAGTATGGCAGGGGAAGAGCTGGCAGGTGCCTCCTGTGCACTCCTCCTGCTATGGTCCTCTGCAGGGCTTGGGGTGCTGACTGCAGAGCTGGGGGTGGGGTCCAGAGCCTCTCCTGCATCTCGCTTTCTTCTTCTTCTCTTCCTTCTTTTCTTTCCTCCCTACCCCTCACCTTATCTTTTGGTTTTTTGTACCATTTTTCTTTCAAGAGGTTTTTCCCTAAACCTTTACCATCTTTGGTCATTGGATGAGCAACATGTGCTCATTCCCTGGCGCATGCTGCAGGCTCGGAGAAAGGGCAGAGGGCCCCTTCCCTCTCTCCCGACTTCTGTCACTTTCCTTTATGCCTCGTGAACAGCCCCAGGCCCTTCCCCGGGCCCATGGGCCCTTAGGCTCAGACCCACGCACACAGCCAGGCTCCTGCTCTTGCGGGTTGAAGGCCCAGGCCTCAGTAGTGTTTTTCCATGGGGAATGTTTGGAACTGCATTAACCTGTTGTTGTTTTCAGATAGAGTCTCCTGTAGCCCAGGCTGGTGTTGAACTCACTGTGTAGCAGAGGCTAGCCCTGAGTCCCTGACCCTCTTCTTCCCACCCCCAGCACTGGGATCACAGGCCTGTGCCACCATTCTGACTTGTTGACCTTTCTTTAGCTGGAATGGCTGGGGGGTGGAGTGGGCACAGAAGAGTTCTGTCATTACACGGGAGAGGGACACAGCCCTGCAGTGTAGGGGACAGTGCAGGGGACATCAAATTGCCTGCCTGTGGGTCCCTGGTACCCCAGTCCTGCAGCAGGCTTTATAAACTGACCACAATGACCCCACCCTTCCAAATAGAGGCCTCGGTCCTCTCTGTTCTCTTTGGCATAGTTACCAGGCATGACCAGAGCCTGGTGGGGGAGCAGGTTTGGGGAGAGGCTGTTCCATATGGGCAGGTCAGAGACACCTTCTGCAGAAGGTCTTGACTTTGATCTGAGTGGGGCTGAGTAGGGGGGAATCCTGGCAGAGGCATCACAGACATCTCCATCCCTCTCCAAGGGCCCTTGTGGACACCTGTGGCAGGTGTCCACCCCACCACTGTCCATCATTACCTCCCACAGGGAAGTGTAGGCAGTTGGGTTTGCCCAAACATCTTACCCTATAATTTTCCTGTCTGTCCTGGGAGCTTATGAAACCTTCCCAGGAATGGTCAGTCTTGCTCACGGGAGAAGACCGGCTTCAGTCTTTCCCTGACACAGAGTTCCAGCCTGCCCACCATCGTGTGTGTCCCTTTGAGGCCTGGGTCACAGAGGTGCAGGTGCCAAAGCCCGAGCTCCAAAGCTTTGTCCCAGTCCTAGCTTGTGACATGCTAGACCGATACACAGCTCCAATGGAAGGGAACTCAGAGCTCCCTGGATTTCACCGGTGGTGGCAAGGAACTTGAATTGTCCTGTGCTGTGGGAAGGGACAGGACTGGACACAGGTCATGTCCTGACATGTGAGGTATCAGAGACAGCTTTGGGGTGCAGGCTGCCCACCTGGCATCCTGTTTCAGAAGCTTCATAATATAGGGACAAGCCAAACCTGGGGAGCTGAAGCCTTGAGTTCTAGGCTCATCTCTGACCTCACTGGCCACAGGCAGTTTCACAGACCATTTCCCTAGCTACAAAATGGAGATGAAGTCATCTATCACTGGAGTGAAAGGGATGATGTTCAGAACGTTTCCTGGGTGGGACAGGTCTTGATGTCTGCAGGGCAGGCCCCCAGTCTCAGCCCTGTCCAGTCTCTGAGTATATGAACCTAAGGCAGGAAGGGAAACGTCTTCCTCCATGGCTAGCACAGAGTAGAGGGGGGGATTGATATGACAGGGACAGACTTTCAATGGCATCTATGTGACAGAGACATGCTTGACAAATGGACCAACCTCAAACCTGCTTCTTCTGCATCTATCATTACGGATGGGCATACAGGCTGTACCTATTTCTTCTTCTCTATGAGAGAGGTGTGAAGCAGGTGTGTGTGTGTGTGTGTGTGTGTGTGTGTGTACCTTGTCAATGGGATGACAGGCGAACCCGGTGCCAGCCCTGCCCTCTTGCTCCTTACTCTTCCGGTATGGAGGAGGAGAGGCCGCTAGAGACCAGACAGTGGATCAGGGTCACCTGAGTGCCATGAAGACTCTAAGTCTGAACACTCGGGTCAGGTCACTGGAGGACAAGGCTAAAGGAGACGAAAACAAGCCCGCCCGTTTCCTGTCGGGAACACCAATACTAACTCGTTTTGCTCCATAAATAAGTTTCATATTTAAATAAATACAGGCCAGCATGACGTCTTTTTTCCTTCTGAAGAAGAGAAAAGATCATTTATCCATTTCCAAAAGCTGAGCGCTCAGTCTCTGCTCTTACAAGGCACCCAGGAGGAATTTTCATTCTCAGATGTCGGTGTGCCTGGGCCAGGTGCTAGCACACAGTGGGGTCGCAGCACGTGGTGAGGCAAGATCAGGGCTCTTTTCTCCTGAAGGCCTCCAATGTGCATGCACCTGGCTTCCTTCTGAAGCAAGACTGGAGGTGTTTTTTTGATCCTGGGCTAGAGTACTGGGCCGTTGTGGTGGCATGAGGGTGTTGAGTCTGCTTTGTTCTGAGTGACCCGTGGGAGGTGACTCAGTTTCTCAGCTCCTCACTTCCCCAGTGGGTGATCTGGAAGTGTGTGTGTGTGTGTGTGTGTGTGTGTATGGTATGTGTGTTGTGTGTGTGTATATAGTGTGTGTGGTGTGTGTGTGTGTGTGTGTGTGTGTGTGTGGTGTGTATGTGATGTGTGTATGATATGTGTGTTGTGTGTGTGTGTGTTGTGTGTGTGTTGTGTATGTGTGTGTGTTTGGGTCTGCATTGGTGTTGTATATGCAGATTCCCTGACATACGTCTGCATACATATGGAGGACGGAGGAGAACCTTAAGTGTCATTGTTCAGGAGCTATGCACTTCTTTATTTTTTAGACAAGGTCTCTCATTGGCTTGCTAAGTAGGTTAGACTGGCTGACCATCAACCCTGAGCATTGGCCTGTGCCCACCTCCCTAGCACTGGGATTAGAAATGTGCACCATCATACCTATTTTTAAAAAACATTTTTAGATGTATTTATCTTATGTGTGAGTGTTTTGCACATGTATGTATGTGCACCACATCTATGATTGATGCCCAAGGAGGTAAGAAGAGGGCCATCCTTGGATACCTTGGACCCGGAGTTACAGATGGTTGGGAGCCACACATGAATGCTGGGAATGGAACCCAGGTCCTCTGCAAAGCAACAAGTGCTCCGAACCACTGTGCTATCTCTCCAGTCCCCGTGCCCAGCCTGACCTGGGAGATTCTTCCAAGGGTGGGCACTTCTGTTTGTTTACTACAGCATCTGGGATTGCCTTCCGGGATTATCTGTATAGCATGTGGCCCGGGAACACAGAGAATACCCTCCTCCAGGGAAGGGTGCAGACCTCACTGCCCACTGGCTTTGTAGGGTAATGAAGACAGTGTCTCTTTCTAGAATCCAAATGGGGCAGGTTTGTGGGAACCACCCAGAAGAGTGGAAGTCGTCTGGGAACGGTGACCCTGGGCTTGAACATGGACAAAGTGTCCATCTCCTAATCTGCCCATGACACAAGGGTCTCAGTGAGCCAAGGGGTGCTGTGGGATGTCTTTCTGTACACTGTGAATATGTGTTGCTCTGATTGGTTGATGAATAAAACTGTTTGGCCAATGGTGAGGTAGAATAAGGTCAGGCGGTACCTTCAAGCTGGGAAGAGAGGAGAAAGGAGAGTGAGGCAGATGCTCAGAGCCGCCACCAGGAGAAGCAAGATGTGAAAGTACCGGTAAGCCACAAAGCCATGTGCCAATGCACAGATTAATAGAAATGGGCTGAGTTAAGTTGGAAGAGCTAGCTAGCGAGAGGCCTGAGCCATTAGGCCATATAGTTTGAAAATAATATAAGCCTCTGTGTGTTTATTTGGGTGGGAGAGATTCATCCAGACTGTAGGGCCGGGCAGGACCAGAGAAACCTTCTGGCTACGAAGGGGAGCTTGAACTCATGCCTGCTATATTCCAGAACTAAAGTCTTTGGCCTCGGACCCAGGAGTCCTGTGTCCAGACAGTAGCCAGGAAACTACATCAGGAAAATTTCCTAGCTTGCAAGCAGGGTCAAACCTCAAAGCCTCCATGACTTTGTTTGTTTGTTTCTCTTTTATTTGAGATAAAGTCTGGTGTAGCTCAGGCTAGCTTTGAACTCACTATGTAGTGCTGGGATTTTAGACATGTGCCATCACACCTGGTTTATTCAGTATTGGTGACTGAACCCAGGTCTCATCTCATGTGTGGTAGGCCAGCATTCTACCAACCTAGCCACATCCCACCCTACTTTTGTTTTAGTTTTTTTTTTTCTGGCTGTCCTGGAACTTACTGTGTAGACCAGGCTAGCCTCAGACTTCTGCCTGCTTCTGAGTACTGGGATTAAATATGTGTATCAGCACACCCAGGTTTTTGAGGCTTTTTTTTTTTTTAAATTCCCTGAGATAGGGTCTCACTATATAACTCTGGCTGTCCTGGGACTCACTACATAGACCAGGCTGGCCTCAAATTCAGAGATCCTCCTGCCTCTGCCTCCCAAGTGCTGGGATTAAAGGTGTGCGCCACCACCGTCCGGCTTTTTTTGACTTTTAAAGCCAGGGTCTCATGTAGCCCTGGCCTGGAACTTGCATTGTAACTGAAGCTGGAACCCCCAGTCCTCTTGCTTCCTGAGTTCTGGAATGACAGGCCTTGCCTGGCTGACCTTCCATGGTTCTCAGTGCTCAACTCCAGGCTTAGAAGGTTTACCCCCTGGCTGTGAGGGTGAGAAGCAGCACTTCCTGTCTGGGTTCTGTGAGGAGTTAATGGCTGTAACCAGTTTACTTTGGTTTACCCACTGTGGCTGGGACGTTGGTTTTACAAGCCACCCTGGTGACATTTCAACCTGGCCTTGGCTCTGGGATCAGAGCAGGACGGGCTTGCTCAGCCTCGGGCTAGGGCTCCAGGGTACTCAGTGAAGATGTTCTGAGCACCCCTGTAAGCCCCCTCCCTACGGAGGCTGTAATAGTCTATGTATCTTTTCAGATCTTTCTCTATGAACAAATACATGTAGAGAGTGGACAATTTGTTTTTATGTAAGTGATTTTTGACATACGCATTATTTTGCAATGTTGATTTGTCATTTATTTTATGGATACTGTCTAATGTCAGTGTGCTTACCTTTAAAGAGTTACCATGTTTATTGTTCACAGTCTGTTCGCTGCAGAGCCTCGCTGTGAGGCTCTCATATAGTTTTATTATATTCTTTGGTCCTTGGTAACAACATACACAAATAATATAGGTATAACTCATACATTCCTACCTAAAGAATATTATTGTGGAAGGTTGAATGTAGCACAAGTAGCAGAGTACATGTATAGCATAGAAGAAGCCCTGGGTTTAACCCCCAGCACTGCATACATTGGGCATGGTGGTGTATGCCTGAAATCTCAGCACTCAGGAGGTGGAGGCAGGAGGATGAGAAATTGAAGGTCATCTTTGGCTACATAGTGAACTGGGCCAGCCTGGGCTATATGAGACATTGTATCAAAAAAATAAAAACAAAACCAAAAACCACCCCTCTCTCCAAGAATATAATTGTTCACTAGTATCACATGTGTATCAAGGCTCCAGAACAATTATGCCTTCACATAATTCATCGTACCTTTCTTTAGAAAGATCTCACTTGTTGCCCAGGCTATCCCCTAATTCCTGGGCTAAACAATCTTCCTGCTTTAACTTCCCGAGTAGCTGGGACTCTGGAAGTGTGACACCAAGCCTGGCTCCTACTATTTTATTCTTTAATTTAAAAGATTATCTTTTGGGCCTGGAGAGACAACTCAGTGGTTAAGAGCGCATACTCTTCTTGCAGAGGACCCGAGTTCAATTCCCAGCATCCACATCAGATAGCTCACAACTGCCTGTAACTCCAGCTTCAGGTGATCTGATGCCCCTCTGACCTCCCCACCAACACACAAATAACTAATACTTAGAATAAAAAATATATATCTTTTAAAGATTTTATTTAATTTGTAGGTATGAGCATGCATGTGTGCCTACATGAGTTTGTATGTACCACACACCTGCAACAGTTCATCCAGAAGAGGATGTTGGATCTCAAGGAACTGGAGTTACAGGTAGCTATGAGTCACTATTTGGGTCCTGGGAACTGAACTCAAACCCTCTGCAAGAATAGTAAGTACTTTTAAATGCTGAATCCTTCTCTCCAGCCCCCTGTATTTTACTTCAAATTATGTGTGGAGAGAGACATGTGTTGGTTTGGGTATGTTCATGTGAGTGTAGGTAGCTACAGAGGTACCTGAAGCAGGAGTTAAAGGCAGTTGTTTATGGGTTCTGGGAACCAAACTCAGGTCCTCCGCAAGAGCAGCAAGCGCTGTTAACCGAACATCCCTCCATGCCCATTGTTACTTTGGATAGGATCTCACTATGTAACCGTGGCTATCCTGGAACTTACTACGTAGACCAGGCTGGCCTCGAACTCACAGAGATCCACCTGCCTGTTGTGGAACAATCTTTTTGTGCGTTGGGAAGGTGTGTCGCTCTCCTTGGTTTAATAAAGAGCTAAATGCTCCATAGCTAGGCAGGAAGAGGTTAGGCTGGACTTGTGGATAGGGAGAGAGAGCTCTTTGGGATGAAGAAGGGTGGAGTCTCCAGGAGACATGGAGAGAAGCAAGATGAACATGTCGTGCTGTGAAAAGGTACTGAGCAATGCAGTGGAACATAGATAAGAAATATGGGCTAATTTAAATTGTAAGAACTACTTAGTAACAAGCCTAAGCTGTCAGCTGAGTATTTATAACTAATAATAAGTCTCTGTGTGATTATTTGGGAGATGGCTGGTGGGACAGAGCTAACTGGTGAGACAGAAAAATCTGCCTACACCTCTGCTCCTGAGTGCTGGGATTAAGGCATGCACTACCATGACAGGTCCACACTCTTTTCTTGATGGACACACTGGCCACTTTGCATTTTTGTTTGGGATTTTAATTTTATTTTTATGTTCTTGGAGTCACACCTGAGGGTCTCACATGCCAGCCAGGCACTCTACCATTGAGCCACACCCGGGTGAATTCCATTTGCCCTCAGTATGAACATACACACAGGAAGGTGGCGCATGGGATGGGGGTGAAACTGGTGGAGGGCAGAAGTAAAACTGCTCCATTTGCAGACATAGGAATGGAGACTGGGGATGCCGCAGCTCCCCAGAGTCACACTAGGCACCACAGCCCCTGCTCCCAGGCCCCCTCCTCCCTCTCCACTGTGAATCTCCACCTAGCAGGAGGGGAAGAGGGGCCTGTGGGGACAGTCACTGGACAACAGAGATGCTCCCCCTTGTAATGCTACCAGGTCCTGTTGGTACCAATTTGGGTACAGCACTGCGCGATATTTAGTGTTGATTGGCAACATGGCAGAATCTAGAACCACCTGAGAGATGAGCCTCTGAACATGCCTGTGAGGGACTTTGAGACACAGTGTCACAGCCCAGGCTGGCCTCAAACTCATGCTTCTCCTGTCTCAGCTTCCTGAAGGCTAGGATTACAGGCATTCACCACTCAGCTCCTGATTATCTTGGTTGCATTAATTGAAGTGTTAAGATTGGCTCATCACATGTGGCACCATTCCCTGGCTGGGACTCTGGACTGCATAAAACAGAGAAAACAAGTTAAGCACTAGTATTTCTCTCTCTCTGAATATTGACTACAGATTCAATGTGATCAGAACCCTCAAGCTCCTTTGGCATGGCAGACTGTGTAATTATTAGTTTTTATTATTATTATTCTTTAAAGATTTATTTATTTTTATGTGCATTGATTTCCTTTTCTTGCGTGTGTGTCTCTGTGAGGATGCCAGATTCTTTGGAACTAGAGTTACAGACAGTTGTGAATATTATATGGATGCTGGGAATTGAACCTGGGTCCTCTGGAAGAGCAGCTGGTGCTCTTAACCACTGAGCCATCTCTCCAGCCCGGGATTGTTAGTTTTATTGCCAACACAATCTAGGATCACCTGGGAAGAGAGTCTCAATGAGGGACTGTTTAGATCAGGTTGGCTTGTGAGCATGTAAAATGGCTATTCTTGTTGTCAACCTGACTACAGCTGGAACTAACTAAAATCCAAACAGCTGGGTACACCTGTGAGAGATTTTTCTTGATTGAATTATTTGAGGTGAAAAGACCCACCTTAAATCTGGGTCACACCTTTTGCTGGCAGCCTCCACAAAAGGACATGGAACAAGGAAGCCCCTGTTCTTTGCCTGCTTGCCCTCACTGCTACTGGCAAGTTCACTCCTTCCCTGGTGTTAGAGCCCACTTCTTTGGGATTCCAATGTGTACTGAAGACCAGCTGAGACATCCAGCCTCGTGGACCAGAAAACTATTGGATTCTTGGACTTCCTGTTGAGAGATAGCCATTTTGCCTTGATTGTGTTAGTCTGTACAGGAAGACACAGCCTAAAAGTGGGTGGCATCATTCCCTAGGGTCCTACATAAGGGTAGAGAAGGCAAGCCGAGCAGAAGGCACGCATACATTCATTCTCTCTCTGCTCTTGACTGTCTTATGCCTAGCGGTTTCAGATTCCTGCCTTGACTTCCCCACAATGATGGGCTGTAACCTGGAATTTGTAAGCCAGATCCACACTTCCTTCTCTAAGCTACCTTTTTTTGTCAGGGCATCTTAAAGCCACGGAAAGGGACATGCGACTGTAACCTGGACCTGTGAGTCACAGGCACTTACTCCCCTAAATTGCTTTGGTCTGAGAATTTTATTACAGCACCAGAAAAAGAAACAAGACAGTCACAGAGACAGAGATCCCACATGAACTGCCACCTGGGCCCCAGAGGGGAACTAGGAGCCATCAGGGGTCACTGGGCCCCAAGATTCCTGAGATATCTTTCCCAGGTGTTCTGTTTTGGCCCTATAAAGAGTGCAATGGGACTCAGATGCTGTGAGTTCTTCTGCCCTGTGCCCCTGTCAGTGTGGAATCCTCTAGAAACTCTTGCCTCAGAGGGTGCTGCTGTCTGTCACATGTTATGGTAGTTCAGGCAGTGTGGACCACCCTAGTCAGCTTTGCCATTGGGCAGGGCCCAAAAAGAAGTCCAGCCATGTCCATGCAGGCCTGACCTTCTCCTATCAGGCCTATTGACTGCAATACCAGCACGCATTCCCTGGAGCCCCCGCCAAGCTTTGTGTGGGCCTATTGAGGATGCTCATGGAAGGCATAGCTGAGATGTCCAGATGGTAAAGAGATGATACAGTGGTGTAGAGACTTCAGTGTAGCATCAGATGTAATAGCAGAACGAACTCAACTGATTGCTACCTAACCACCAACAGGCTAGCGCTAGACTCCACTCCATCTCTCCTCCCAACAGCCACACCAGGGAAGTGCCACATCATACAGCTTTCAATGGCCTCAGAAAGCTCAGGGCCTTGATCCAGGTCCTGTGGATATAAAGAATATCCCATGGGCCTCAAACCTACCTGTTTGGCTCTGGTCTTCTGCCACCAAATGGTTCTGAACATCTTAAGAATCACAGACCCCTTTGAGGTGCCGACGAATGGCTGGTGTCCCATAACCAGAAAAGCATACACAGTATCATCTCCCAGCAGACATTAGTAGCCTGTTTCCTTCACGTGTGTAGATGGTTATTCAATATCAACAGCATGCAGTGTGCCCAGCTGCCTCCTACTCTTGCTGACACACCTTCGGCACCATGACTTCCTACCTTCAATGGAGAGTACCTTCCCACTGTGAGCCAAACAAACCACTCCTTTACATCGCTTTTGTCCAGTACTTTCTCACACCAGTAAGACAAGTAACCGATCCAGCAAATGCAGGAGTCGGGTTGTTTCTGTGCTAAAACTGACCGTGTGGTTCTTAGGCCTTTCGAACTGGTTTGCGGGTGGAATATGGAAGAGTTTGGAGCTGCAGGCTAGAGTAACCCTAGCATCCTGTTAGCAGAGTTTAATGGGCCATTCCGGTGGGAGAATGCCAAAAGAAATGCAGACAGTAATAAATTGACTCATGAGGTTTCAGAGGTGAGCAAGGACTCTTTTTGAGAACGGGGCTAGAGGTCACTGATTCTGTTTGCATTCTGCCCATGTTCTGAGAAACTAAAGTGGGGCTGAATTTAAAAAAATAGTCTTATTTGCTTGGCTAAGGGAATTTCAAGACAGAATTTATATTCAGACTGACAAGCAACTCACAGAAGGCATCCATGATGAAATAATACAGGTGAAGATGATCAGACCTGTCCCAGGGGTGGGCAATTATCACACACCCCAGACCAAGCGAGTACAAGAGTACACACACCCTTCCTGCAAAAGTTATGCTAGGGATCGGCATATAGCTGAGTGGTAGAGTGCTTGCCCAACATGTGCAGGGGTCTGGGTTCAATTCCCAGCACCATAAATAAGTCTCTTTAAAACGGGAGAGTGTACTAGGAGTGGAGATGGTTTGCTCGGCAAGGGCCTCCCCCAGCACCCAGCTGTGGTAGAAGGAAAAGCAACAGCTGTTGCTACATGCACCAGTGCCAAGCCATGGGCTCTCCAATCAGGAAACCACCCTGGGCAGCAGGGGACAGAGGGGCCAAGTTTCCTCTTGGCTCCATGTAAGGGTGAGCAGCTTGAGCCAGCCCCACGGAGTTCATAGGGGTGGAGAAAGCTCCAGGGTATTGAAACAGAATGGCTCCAGAGAATGGCTAAGGATTGTGGAAAGTCAAGTCAGTGCCTCTTTCCACGCCACTGTCCCCAACACTGACCTATGTTCAGGACATTGTGGGGGCGTCCTGGCTGTCCACTGGAAGGAGATTTTGTTATATAGATGACGTAATGTTAACCCCTGAGGGTTTTGAAGATCTGGGAACCCACTGGAGGGACATGAGAGTGTACCTGAAGGAGCAAGCATGGGAAAATTAGTTTACAAAGGACACAAAGGCCAGGTATAGCTGTGGCATTCACGGGAGCTTCACAGTTGGGTAAGGCATAGGTGCCGCCCACCAGGATGACTGGAGAAAAATCTGCAACAGCCTGTGCCTGTAATTGCTAGAGTCAACAAAAGGTAAAAACAAGTGCTCCCAGAAGGTGGTGAGTTGGGAATCCCTATGCTGAATCAGTTACCTCCCTTAATTGTTGGCTATGGAGGCCCCTGAAGGCTCTCAAGATAATAAAAGGCTATTTTTATTGCTGTTGATTACATTCCATAACTGAATGCTAAGCCCCTATTGCTGAAGTTTGCAGGACTTGGAAAAATAAGGCTAGGACGGAGCTGCAAGCGTCCCTTCCCTGCAGCCTGGCTCCTGTAGGAAGGGGCTACCAAGGTTGCCGGGGAGAATTACAGCCAGACATCCTATCCTGCTGTGGTTCCTGCCTGCGTCAAGATAGAAATGCCAGGCAAGACAACCGCCTTGTACAGTAGTGGCGTGAGTGGTTATAGACAGAACAATTTTCTGATTGGACTTAGGCCCCCTGCCTGGGGGAGACTCACATCTGGCGCTGGGGACTTAGATGGAAGCCTGTAACCAGGGGAGTTAGTTGTAGGCTCCAATGGGGAAGCAGCTGCTGCTGGTTTGTTAAATGCTGTGCCGGCTAAGGTTCTTCCCTGAGTTTGTGTTTACAGCCCGCGCCTGAGTGGGTATCACTTCCCTGTTTTCTTCTCTTCCATTTGTGTTTTGTAGTAGGAGGGATACCACCGAGACTTGCCAACAATAACATTCTCGATACGGAAGGATAATGAGAGGGTACCACCTCACTGGAGCTGGAAGAGAATATTTAGACATCTATGTCATCCCCTCCAAGGCTCAGGGACCCTTTTGGAAGGGGTGGGAGGATGGGAAGAACGGAGGAGCTGGAGGAAGGGGTGGAATATTGTATGGGATTATCCTGAGCCAAAATACCACCCTTTCCCATCAGCTCAGATGTGTGCACTTACAAACCATCACCACAGCTGGGCTTGGGGACTGTTGGGGACTGCCAACATCCCTCAGAGAAGGAGTGCCTGGAAGAGTCTTTGGACCCTCACCTTGAGTATCTGCTGGCAACCAGCTGTGTGCAAGTCTGCCCCAATTGCAGGTGGCCTCAAGTTCTGGAGAAGGGTTAGGACACATAGGCGAGAGAAGACTCCACCCACACAGCGATGGGGAATCATCATCTGGATTGGGTGCAGACCACCCAGTGTGGCTGTTTTAAGATCACCATGCTTGTGTCCATTACACCTCACTCATTACTCCACAAGTAAGCAGAATAAGAACATCAGTTCCCCAAAGTGAACTTGGGTGGAGTGATTAATACCTCGGTTTTGTTAGGTCTCAAGGAAACTCCGGACCACTGAGGTGTCTATTAACATATCAAAGCGGATGCTGGCTGCCAGGTTCTCAGGAACTACCTGTTACAGGCTTCTCCTGGCTGGCGTACCCCAGGCCCTACCCTAAACTCTCCAGCCCAGGGAATGGGTTGGACCCTTCCTCCAGCTTCTCTTTTCTTATATAACCCAGCCATCTTGCCTACGCTTGTCTCTTAGTCTCTGGGCTCAAAGATACTCTCTTTGCTCTGTCCCCGCCCCTACCATGGCCATGTTCATTCTGGACCCTTTCAGCTGCCTCTGTCTGCGCTCTCTCTCCCTCATATCTACAACAAACCTCCTCAACCATACCTAGGGAGCGTCATGTCCTCACTTCCATTTTTTCATTCAGGCTTGTCCAGGGCCTCAGGAGTCCAGATGGTAGACGGTGTTTACATCTCCCCCAGAGAAGGGATGTTAGCGACACACATCTTCCTCTGGTCTGGACTGATGGTTTCTAGGCCAGTTGTGAGCAGGAGGTTGGTTTGTGTTTTGTTTTTTTCTCTTCCTCTTGCTTATTATATCAGTCTTGGGGTTTCTTTCCCCTGAGACGTTTCTGGTTTAGACTTTCTGTGGGTATCTGGTTTCTGGTTTGGGGACCAAGGGACTGGTCTGACTGAAGTCACGCGCAGAGGCACCTGACTGCGGTTCCAGTCACACCTGTGCCCACTGCCCATCCTTCCGGTGCTTATCTATCTTCTGAGCTCTGCAGATAAGAATGTCTGGCCCCCCAAATTCACATGTTGAAATGTAACCCCGATAACAATGGTGTGAAGAGGCAAGACTTTGAGGGGGGCAGAAGGGTGGTGTCCTCACGATTGGGGTTTATGCCAAAGAGCCCCCAGAGTGTGCGTCTGTCCCTCCCTCCTTGTGAGGACAGAACCTCTGCCAGCGCCTTCACCTTGGACCTTCAGCCTCCAGAGCCGAGGGGAATGAACGCCTCTTGTTCACAATGCCAGTCTACGGTATGTGCTCACAGCAGCTGAACGGGCTCAGCTGGCTTCTGGCCTTGAGCCGAGACCACCAGGCTTCAGCCGAGCCCAACCCTGGCGAAATTTCTAGTCTGCCTACAGGGATGTTCCCCATGGCCTTCGCTGGGACCACTGCCTTGCCCCTCCCCCCATCTCTTCTTTTGTCCATTGTTACTGCTTCTGGACCGATGGGGCTCTCAAAGCAAGGATGCACAAGGAATGTGACCAGGAGCTCCGCCCCTTCCCACTGTGTGGACTGGACGCCTGGTGAAGCTGGTTGTCTTCTCCCCCTCCCCCACCCCCTGGGGGTTAAGGGAACCCTGCCACAAGCCAACATTTCTCCTGAGAGCGCTCCCCGAGGAGAGACTGAATAAAGATGTTTATGGATGCTGGGAGCAGAGGAGAGCAGGGGTGTTGCTGGAGTTTTCCTGCCTGGCCCACGGTCAGGACAAATGTCTGTCAC
>CABHPP010143386.1:12602-23113 GCA_902168425.1 Peromyscus attwateri
ATCCTTGTCATGTACACATGAAGACCTGTGTTGTTCCTAGACTCACCCTCCACCCCCCCCAAAAAAGCTGGGCATGATGGAGTGCTTTTAATTCTATCACTGGAGGTAGGGTGGGAATTGAATTGAGTGAATTCCTGAGACTTACTGGTCAGGTAGGCCTAACCTACTTTGTGAGTTACAAGCTAGTGAGAGAGAAACTCTGTCTAGAAAAACAAAGTGGGCACAGTTGGATGAGACTTGGGATTGTCCTCTAGCCTCTATACACATTCACGTAAGTGCACATTTATTTACACACACATGTACACACACATAAGTGCCCCCTTCTCTTTCTCACTTGTATGGAGAGAGCACATTTCTAAGGAAATTGACTTGGATATGGTAATACATTTTCTAGTTTCTTGGTGTGCAAAACTCACTTCTCTGCCTGTTTGTAGGACTCGGCCATTGACTTGCTTTGACCAAGAAGATTAGCAAGGATGGCATGCTCCAATCACATAACAGACCAGTAGTTTTGCTCCTATCCTAGTTTGATGAAGTACTCTGGATAAACCCCTGTGTGGGAAGACTGACGCACCATCCTGTTCTTAGTCTACCCAGCTAAGTGTGACATTGGCTTGAGCTGGTAGACTCCCAGCCTATATACAGATGCATGAGCGAGGATCCATCTTGATCACCATATGTCACAAAGGCTTTTCAGGAAAGACTAGATGGACTAACACAGATAGTGTTAGATGCAGGATGGTAGGATGACCCATGTTAGCACACATCTTGGATTTTGTAGGCAAATGGCACTGTTTCCAACATTCAAAGAGTCTCTTGATGTCCTTCTCTGCCTTGCATGGAGCTTGTCTTGCGTCACTGGACAAAGTCATCTGGGTCTCTCTATGTCTGTTTCTCCATTTAAAGAAGAAAGATATTACTTGCCACCTACCTTTCCCCAGGGGTCATAAATTAACAGTTGAGAAACTCTTTGAGATCACCCATGAAAAGTGCAATTGAAGCATAAGCAGGCCTATTATTTATTTTTATTATCCATTTTAAAATTGAATAGTTAGAGCAAATAGATTTTCCAGCCACCAGAAAGGAAGTTTCTTCAATGCCACAACATATTATGTATTGGGTACTCTCCAACTGTAGACTATATTTCCCCTTTATAGCACTAATTTAGATGTTTATGGGTCTGTAAATGTATTCCATTTCTCCCAGGGCTTCTGAATACCTATAATAGGCTAATATTTTGAAACACTAAATGATGCCTTGGGCAAAATATAAAAGAGCAGAATAAGAGGAGCAGAGAAAGAATTGAGTAATGACATAGACACTTTGCCCCAAAATAAAATACTTTCAGACTCCCAGAATTGTTGTGCAAAGAAATCTAATTTGTGATGATTGTTTTCCCTTTCATGTTTAAAATCATTGCTTTTAGATCCTGCAACTGTAGAGGGGATGAGCCTACCATGATAGGAACACAGACATTCAAATATCTATAATAAAAACCATTATTACATTTTTAAATAATGATAGTGATGGAGCTAGCCGAGAGGAATCAGGAAGTAGAAGTTTCATGTGGGACCTTTTCAACTTACCTACAGCTCGTCTTTGTTTTGAAATTCTTGTCCTAACGCTAATGCTGCCAGTCAAGATTTTAACTCAGAAAAGAAATGAAATAGCCCTTTCTTGGCCTAGGTGGGATTTTTCTGTATGACATTTCCCAATATAATAATTACTTAATTACCTCTGCTCAGTCGTAAAGGCTTGTCACTTGTGATGTGAAAGACCATGAGCATGACGAGGACCAGTTGAATGTACAAACATTCTATTACCTGAAGTTCAGGATCAGAGGGGCTTTTTCAACTTGGCTCCATTCTTACATGATGCTTTACTTTATCAATGTTTTTGTTGTTGTTGTTGTTGCTGTTTTGTTTGTTTGTTTGTTGAGACAGGCTGTCCCAGAACTCACTCTGTAGGCCGGGCTGGCCTTGAACTCACAGAGATCCGCCGCCTGCCTCTGCCTCCTAAGGGCTGGGATTAAAGGCGTGCACCATGACTACTTACTTTGTCAAAGTTAATTTGCGCAACCAGTATCTGTGTAAAGACTGGAAAACACAAGTGACAGTTTCAAAAAATGTGCTCATGACAAAATCCTGAGTACGGAGGACTTCTTTTCAACAAGGCCCATCTGTCTTACAGCATGTTAGACCTGAAGCTATGGAAAGCCGCTTCCAGACACAGGGTTCCAACACACTCAGAGATGGTTCTGGGCTTGGCCCCCTTGCCACCATGCGCTGGGGACTTATCTCATCACAAGCCACTCTGGCAGAGCTCAGGTGACTGTGCTGAAGCCAGCTGGCCAACGTCCTCCTGCAGCGTGACAAGCCAGCTTTAGTAGAACATTAGAGGGGCACACAGCACATCATGTTAAAAGAAAAATCATTTTAAAGAGGCATTTTAAGCTCTCCTCTCCATCATCCATTTGTAGCTGCCATGACTAAATGACAATATGGAAAAAACAAGAGATTTCTATCTCTCTTTGACAGAGGGAGTAATAGTCAAATTCTCTAAACAGGATAATGTGTGCTGTGGCCTCTTTGGTATTTACAGGTGCAGTGTGATAGAGTAGAGGGACAAGGGACCACAATTCTTCTTACCTCCCTCCCTCCTTCCTTACCTTCTTCCTTCTCTCCCTCCCTCCCTTCCTTCTCTTCACCTCCTCCCTCATGGCTTTTGATAAATCACTCTACTTCTATGATCCAGTTCCCTCAGTTAAATAATTTGAGAATATTACCAGAGGATGGCTTTCCTAGAGACATGAATAGTCTCACTGACCATAAAGGAAGTAGATAATTTTAGCCATCAGTCTATCAATTTATGTATCTAATCTACATGTGTATCTATTCATCTTATCTATGTAGTCTATCTATGTATCTATCATCCAAATATCCATCCACATGTGATGTATGTATGCATGTATCTATATCTATCTATCTATCTATCTATCTATCTATCTTCTATCTATCTAAACATCCATCCACATGTGACCAGTACTCATCAGCCTTATATCAAAATTGGTGCATGCCTAGGAAGTGGTTAAACTCAGAAAAACTAATCCAGGTCTCAGCAAGAGGTTCAGTGTACCACGGAAAATCTTCATTTTGGTCAGTTCTTCTGGGCCTGACAGTGTTCGTGTTAATAGAACTCTAGCAAGGGGAGAGACACCAGTTCAAACTCTTCCTGTTTGTTTGCTGTTTGGTTTGCTTTTTGTCCCCACAGGGAAGAAAGACAAAGAATGTGTGGAGACTAGCAGAGGGGACAGGAAACCTCTGTATATCTTCTTCCCTGAATTATATTTGAACTTGAGAATAGGATTTCTGGATCACTGAATGATAACTTAATGTGAATATCTTTTTGGACTGTCCCAGGCAAGTTACCGACACTCCATAGGAGCATTTATTTATTTATTTATTTATTTGCTTTTAAACATTATTTGCTTGTTTTATGTATATGAGTGTTTTGCCCTCATGCATGTATGCTAACCACGTGGGTGTCTGGTGCCCTCAGAGGCTGGAAGGGGGCATTAGGTCCTCTGGAACTGCAGCTACAGTTAGACAGTTACAGTTGCCGTGTACTGTGGACCTGTGCAAGAGCAACAAGTGCCCTTAATAGCCGAGCCCTTCAGTCCTATTTGTTTGTTTATTGTGTGTGTATGTTTCTGTGTATTGATATGTGTACACATGTGTGGTGTGCATCTAGAGGCTGAAGAATAGTCTTAAGAATCCTGTCCACCTCTTTGTGACAGGGTCTCTCACTGGCCTGGAGCTCATCAATTAGTGTGGCCTGACTGGCCAGCGAGCCCCAGAGATCCTCAGGTGTCTTCATGCCCAGTGCTGGGACTAGAAGTGTGTATCAGCATAGGCAGCATTTTTAGTTGGGTTCTGGGAACGAAACTCAGGTCCTTGTGTTTTTAAAGCAAGCATTTTACCAACTAAGCCATCCCCCAACCCACATTAGGAGTGTAGGAACCACCTGATGTAAAGTCAGTATCTTCAGGGTTAGCTTCAAATATCAGAAAGTCTTGGTGGTGCCGAGCCCACATCCATTTGATAATGGCATCCTTCTAAAGGCCTCCATTTTGTATTCTGTGCCACACAGATCTCATCAGTTCCCTAATGAAAAGCTAACATTCTCCCTCTGCTAATGGCAAATGTGGCTTGTAACAAAGAAGGCTTATTTTTTGTTTCTGCAGAAAAAAAAAAAATGGCACTTACCCAGATCTCTTTTCCAGACACCTTGGGAAATGGTGCCTTCCTAAGGCAGACAGCTAAATCTTTTTCAGGGTGCCAGGGTGCTTTGGTGCCACATTAAAACCCACATGCTTCACTAAAGGGGCTGGTCTAATGAGTTTATTTCTCAGCCCAGGTCTAGTGACAGGGCCATGGAGTGACTTCATGGCCATCAGTATTGCTGACTAATGCCTGTATCAACACCTACTGAGGCTGCCACCGCCACCGCAGTGATTTTACGTTTAGTTTGATTTCTCCAGACAGAACTTTTCCACATCATTGGAACTAATTGAAGTCATGGAGAAATGATTCTGGTGCCAGAGCACTCTTTATTTCGCCCACTTCCCCTTTGGTATTGAAAGACAACAATGCTTGCAGACTCCCAGTGTGTTTTTTTACAGGCAAGAGGCAGGGAAAGTGTTTAAAAGCCAGAGGATGGGAAGGAGTGCTGTAAAACCGTCTTCTGGACCCAACATAACTGTTACATGCATGAACTCACAGCCGCAGTGGTGGCTTCCACAAGACCTGCACAAGACTGGCATCATCACCATTCCATCACAGATGGGGGAGGGGCTCGAAAGGCTGTACCCCTTCTTGAGGAGCTGTAGGAAATTGATTGTTGCTGGGGGAGGGGAAGTCACGTTCTTAAGTGGCCTAGCCACTGGTATATCCTTCCTCAAGTAAATACCCCCATCACGATCGTGTAGGCAAATCTAAATAAATACAGTGCACTGAAAAATAAAAAAGGGCATGAAAGTAGGAAGGGTTTCTGTGGGAGGGAGAAGGGGACAGACAAGATTAATTGGAATGTTTTTGATCAAAGAACATATATATATATATGTATACATATACATATATGCATAAAATTATGAAACAAAAATTTAAAATTTTAACATATTAAACTGTAAAATGAACAAAAGGGAGGAGAATGTGGTCATGTCACCACTGAATTTTCTCTGCTTTTAACCAATGGGAGCTAGCCACCAGACACTCACCTACCTTCCTGTTTTTCATCCAGGTTGCACACCCACACCCCTCCTGTGTCCCACAGCTTCTCAGTGGGGACTTGAGAATCCCTTCTGCTTGTTCCTGGGCCTGGCCACAAGAAACCTTCTTCAGATTGCTCAAACAGCTAGCAGATGGAAACAAACATTTTACGGGAACACACTCCACCTTAATTATATGCATTGTCTGCCAATGTTTATGGCATCTCACAGGGAGTTTGGAGGTAAGACTGAGCCGGCCCAGTATGGTTTTCATTAGGTGGATTTGTATAGAAAGTGGGTAGTGATAGGGCCTTTTACTAACTCCAGTCTCCCCCTCTGCCCCATGCTGCATGTTCCTTACTCAAGAACTTGCAATGGATCATTCCTAGACAGCATGGTTTATACCAAAAAGTCCGTGTGCTTGCCCAATGTCAGCAAGAGTTTGGGACTCAGAGAGTATTTGGGGTTTGATTTTGGTAGGCCACAGTGCACCCCTCCAGCACAGGACTTTGTCATGGTTGGATTTCAGGGGTTACTCTGCAGAGTGGGAAGGTGTGACATCCTTGCAAACACAGTCAGTGGTCTGTTTGGCATGTGGAGTCTATGGGGTGGGGGCCCATGAAGGCTGATTAGGAGATGTGCATGTGTATTGGAGATTGGAGGAGGGAAACTCTATAAATTCCAGAAATAATGGCTTTCATAATACTCAATATAAAAATTCTGTTGATATCTTTTCCTGGTGATTTCCTTTTTCTTCAGCAGTTAATTTTGCATCTTTCCCTTTATTTATTTGTTCACCGCTGGCAGGTACCGGGAATGATGCAGTTCTGCGCAACGAATTGTAAATCTAAGTCAATATTGGCCACAGCTCTGGTACTATGGGAGAGCAATGGCTGTTGAGGCTCTGGACTGAGATGGGTGTTTTGCATTACTTGTGAGTTTTATTTCTTCACATGACCTATGACCCTTTTTGCAAAGTTAACTGAAAGTTGGTCTTTTTCAAACCAACTGCAGGAAATTGACCTTTGTGTTCACGCTATGTTAGGAACCGCCTGGATGGAGAGTAAATCAGGAGGCAAAAATGGAAATTGTCTGGCCCTTCGTTCCAGCCCGGCTGTGGACCATGTGAAAGGATCACAGGGTGCTGGTGCAGTCAGAGGGACTATGTACTTGCAGCATTGTTTCCCTGTAGAATCAAGCTATGAGTCAGAATTCATAATGGGTGCCAGAAAGCATCTTTCAAAGGGATGTTTGAGCTGTAGATTTAATTTCAGCTGATGCTTCTGTCCTCATTTTTAGCTGCTTACCATTTCAGAGGTTTGTCTGGTAGCCAGTAGGGATCTGTTCTTCTGGAAAAGTGGAAGGGCAGTGAGAAACAGCATGCTCATTTTGGCTTCAGCAATCCTGGGTTCAAAACTGCTTTCTATTACTCATTCTTTGAGTTAGTTTATAAAAAAAATGTATCAGGTTCTTAGATCTCAATGTTTTATCTGTACAATGTGAACATTTGAAAGAGATGATCCTGAGGGGGCAAATGAATATTTCACTTTTAAAACTTTTAATTTTAATATTTCTTGTATGTGTAAGTTTGTGTGTATCGTATATGTGTGTGAGTACAATGAGTGTGTGCCACAGAACACACATGGAGGTCAGAGAACAACTTTCAGTCCATTTTGACTTTTTACCATGTTTGGCTGGGATTTGTCTTGTTTCTACTGCTCTGGTGTGAACTCCAGGTTCAGTTGCCCACAGGTTTCTGTGCTGACTCTTGTCTCCAGCTCCCACCTTACAGAACCAATGCTGGAATTACAGGTAGGAGTTAGTGCAGCTGCTGTGGTTTTCTTTTAATTTTCTTTTTGGATTTGCTTATTTTTATTTATATGGATGTGTTTTGCCTGCATGCATGTTCATGCACTGTGCACATGTACATGCCTGGTGCTGTGGAGGCCAGGAGAAGGTCTTGGATCCTCTGGAACTGGACAGTTGTGAGCCGCCATGTGGGTGCTGAGAACTGAACCTGGGTCCTCTACAAGATCAGCCAGTGCTCTTGACCTCTGAGCCATCTTTCCAGCCATTGCACCTAGCTTCTTTCATGTGGATTTGAGGGATTCGAGTTATCTGGCTTGTGGGAGAAGCGCTTTTATTTCCTAAACAATTTTGCTAGCCTAAAGATATGATTTTTAAGGCTTTAGGACACAGGTATGTAAAAGCCTCAATTGCATATTCATGTGCTTGGTGTGTGTGCACCAGAATCCTATTTCAAGATGGTCTATTCAAGAATCTTGTGAAGATCATACTCTTTAAGAGTCTGACAGCTTTTTTGGTTTTTTTTTTTTTTTTTCTGAAGATAAGGAAGAGTCTTGCTTATTCCAGTCATGGCGGAAACTCAGTCGGAAATGAATCATTGTTATCTTTCAGTAGAAGGGCAGCATAAGAAACGGCTTCTCAATACTCACAGCTGGATGAAATAATTCTGGGGCAGAATCTAGAGTTCACGGTCGGTGGTAAGGTCAGGATAGGTTTGCAGGGAGAGTGTCTGCCTCACCGCTCAATCCCAGACGTATCCCTTAGCCCTGTCTCAGTCTGGATTCTGGTTTGGTTTGTTTGTCTTACCTGTAACATTGATGCAATGGTAACAGAGCCCTCTGCATCTGCAGAGTCCATATCTAGGACTCAAGCAACTGTGGAGGGAAAGTGTTTGGTGGTGCCGGGGGACGGGGGTGGGCACTGCATTTGTGCAGACTTTTTCCCTTGTCACTCTTCCCTAAACAGTAGAGTATAACAATATGCACGGCTCGCACAGTTTACAGGTATTGTAAACAATCTAGAGCAACTTAAAATGTGCTAGAGGATGTGTTTAGGTTACATGCAAACAAACACTATACATTGCCTATGAGGGGCTTCAGAACTTTTGTATTTGCTACTTGGAGAAGGGTCGGGGTCCTGGACCCAATTCCCCAGGTTGGGACTACAATACTCTTTTCCAAAACTCTGTAGATTTACCACTGTAAAACTTGGTAAAATAGGCAAAAGTGACATAAATTAAACATTTTTTAAGGATTTATTTTATTTTTATTGTGTGTGTATGTGTGTGTTGAAAGAGATAGGAGAGAGAGAGAGAGAGAGAGAAAGGGAGAGGGGAGAGAGAAAAAGAGAGAAAGAGAGAGAGGGAATGGGAATATGAGTGTTTGTGGAGGTCAGAGGAGGGCATTATAATCTTTAGAGCTGGGGTCACTGACTTGTGAGCTGCTCAGCATGATTGCCAGGAACTGAATTCATGGCCTCTGCAAGAGCCGTGTATGTATTAATTACTAAGATATTTCCCCAGCCCTAAAAGGGAATCTTACATTCATTCTAATTTTAATCGAAAATCGTGATAAAACACCATTGACAAAGACAGTGTACAGAAGGAAGAGTTTAGCTGGGTTTACCGTTTCCAAATGTTGAGTTCATCAGTATGGCAGTGGAGAGGCCCAGCAGCAGTCAGGCCTGGTGGCTGGAGTAGCAAGCTGAGAGCTTACACCTTGAACCACAAACATGAGGCAGAGAAACACTGAGAATGGCATGAATCTTTGGAACCTCAAAGCCCACCTCCAGTGACATACTTCCTCCAGCAAGGCCACACTTTCTAGCACTCCCCAAACAGCACCGCCAAACTGGGGACCAAGCATTTAAACATCTGAGCCTATGGGGGACATTCTCATTTAAACTACCATAGGAGGTCCAAACAAAACAAATAACAACAGCCACAACAAACCAACCCTAAAAGAAGAACTACCAGTGACTCTGCTATACCATTCCTGGGTATGTCATGAAAGAATCCATGACAGTGTATCCCAGAGACACTTTGACACAGCCTTGGGCCGCACCTTTAGTGGCCATCCCAATGTAGAGAGGTACAATAGAAAAGCAGTCCAAACCTTGATGTTATCCGTATGTCATTGAACCCAGCCCTCTGATTCAATCCAGCAATACTGTGACCATGAGCAGAGCCATAGGAGGCTTTTGGTCATGCATGAGCTTGTGAGCTTTACAGTGGAGAGCATGCTCTAAAATAATGATAAACACTATCATGAACACATACACCACTAACACACACGTATCGTAATTATCCAGTATTATGTATTATTCATTGTTTTGTCTTCTATACTTGCATATGCCTGCCAGCACCATGGATTTGTTCACATAGAAATGTGATGGCCATGTGAACACTACATTACAAGATGCCCTTGGAGCAGCAGCAGCGCCATTAGGCGATGGGAACTTTTTGTCTCCATTTCAATTCTATGGGCCCACTACTGTGTATGTTGTTCACTGTAGACTAACATGACTGTATTCAGATACTGTGTTCTGGACCTTACTTTGGCAAAGAGTGTTATAAAATATGGTTAGTACCGCTTTAGCAGCTTATGCTTCTTTCTGCTAGTTATTATTTTCCTTTGCTAATAAAAATGAATGTGGTTTTTTAAGAAAGACAAAGGTGGGGCTGGAGAGATGGATCAGTGGTTAAAAGCACATACTACTCCTACAGAGGACCAAAATTTTGGTTTCTAACACCTACTTCTAGTAGCTCCTCACAACTACCTGTCATTCCAGTTCCAGGGGCATCAGAGACCTATGCCTCTGACCTCTGTGGGCACCTGCATTCACATGCACTCATGCACGCGTGTGCACATATACACACACACAGACACAGACAGACAGACAGACAGACACACACACACACACACACACACACACACACACACTTAAAAAAAGGAGTGAGTGTGGACCAGTTAAGTTGGGAAAGGGTGCACACTCAAAGGCCTTTCTGCTTGTTATTACTATTATTTGAGGCACTGTCTCATGTAGCACAGGCTAGCCTCAAACTTACTATGTAGTCGTGAATGATCCTCCTGGCTCCGTTTCCCATTGCCGGGTGTTCTGTGTGTTATTTTCTTACCGCTGCCCATCTGTACTCTTTGATACGCAGAACAAATAAGCCTTAATCTACTCACAAGTACAGAAGCTAAGCCGGTCAAGATGGGAAGGAACCCAGTTGGGGCAGGATGGATCTTGGGGTTGGAGTAGCAGGTATTTTCAGAATCTGTCAGTGTTTTAATAGCTTTGCTGTTATCACTTCATAATGGTCCACATTTGGGACCATTTATGGCTAATGGACATGTGTTGAGAGGTGTATGGAGGATGGTACGTCATGCAAAAATGCAAGCTAAATGTTTGATTTTGCCCAACCCAGAACGTACAC
>CABHPP010143386.1:23513-40019 GCA_902168425.1 Peromyscus attwateri
AAAAAAAAAAAAAAAAGACTCTCAGTGTAGTTTAAAAAATATTTTATTATATATATTTTAATTATTTAATTTAATTTTATCTTCATGTGTATGGGTATTTTGCCTGCATGTATGTTTGCGTACCCTGTGTGTGCCTAGTGTCCTCAGAGTCCAGAAGATAACATCAAATACCTTAGAACTGAGTTATAGATGGTTGTGAGCAGGCCTATGGGTGCTGGGAATCAAACCCAGATCTTTTGCAAGAGCAGCCAGTGCTCTTAACCACTGAGCCATCTCTTTAGTTGCCCATATTTTTATTATTTTAGAATTGATCACATATGTGTGTATCTCTGTGTGAGTGTGTGCATGTGACTGCAGTTGCTCTCAGAGGCCAGAAGAAGGTGCCCGATTCCGTAGGAACTGAAGTTACAGATATCTGTGAGACACCCACCGTGGGTGCAGGGAGCCAAATTTAGGTCCTCTTCAAGAGCAGGAGCAACTAAAAGGCTACTTGGTGTCTACGCATGGGCTGTTGTATCAATTTAGCTTTCATAGCAGGTGGTGGCCAGTTTCCTTCAGGGGACCAAGGACAGAGTATTCCTTCAACTCCTCAGAACAATTCCTCTAGACCCTTTGGAAACTGTTTGCTGTTGTAATGTCAACAGTTCCTGGGTAGCTAGAGCCATAGAATTTTAACTAATTCATGAGCTTGGAGAAATCATTAGAACTTTCTCACCTGGAATTTCTTGATGTCTACTGGGTCATCTCCACAAAGACCCAGAAAGCTATGACCAAATGGCTCTTGTCAGTTCTCAGGGCAAACAGGGACTGATAACTTATGTAGCTGGTGTGTGAAGCTGGTCAGAGCTGTCTATCATTGAGTTCTAGGTACAAAGGGGATAGAAAAGGAGATGTACAAGTAAGAAGACATGGTCTCTCCTCACCTAATTTGCCTATAATTTTATTGTTTACCTGGCCCAGAGATACCCTGAGTGACTGCTCCAAATGCAGACCTGAGTCTGGGGTTGGGGGGTAGATGATGGAGTTCTCAGGTTCTTCTGGCCTATTTCAATGAATATACAGAGAGCCACCTAGATGGTTACAGGATGGGACATCATTTGTTAAAGTACAGATACAGGTGAACTTAGAGGAGTGCTGATCCTGACTGATGGCCTGACATTAAGAGATCAAGAAGGGAAGAGTGGGAGGGAAGGGCCTATGCAACATTTTATGGGTCATTTACACAGTACTTGCCTTTCAAGATCCCCTAAGGCAGGTCCTCTCCCCCAACCCCTCCTGGACACACACACCAGCATATGCCTTTGGTTGAGTGAAGCTGGACAGGCTCAGAGCTTTCAGTCTTTCTTATCTATCAGTCTCTGGAATCTTCACTTCCACCCTGTCCCCTCTTTCTCCAGCTTACTATGTTGCAACGGCTCTTCTTTTCCTAAGCCTTTTTTTTTTCCTGTTCAAGGTTCAAGGGCAGGACCTGCACTTTCAAGGACAGAATTTTTGTTGATGCTTTTAAGTAAAGGGACTTTAGGTTTTTCTCCTTGTTGGGTCTCAAGAAAATATAAGGCTAAGACTGCTGATTTCTGTCTCCTTTGAAGCCATTTGGATTCTGTAAGTCTTTATTGATAGCATCCCACTCAATAGATCCAAACCCATGTTCTTCATAAGCATAAAACACGGGAAAGTTTACTACAAACCCAAACACCACCTGCCCGGGGACCTGTCTACAATTCTGAAACTCCTTTGGGACTCTCTCCAGTCCTTAAGCAAACAGCATCTTTATGGTTCAGTATTTCTTCAGCATCTGAAATGACCACTGGAAATACCAAGACTGCTGCTAGTGCAGGGGGTTCCCCACTTTCTGAACAGAATGTCCCCCAGCCCGGTGGTCTTTGCAAATCATTTCCTTTTGCATTATTTGTACCAGGAGGCTCTCAGGCTGAGGAGTGCCACACCACTGTCCCCTACTGTCCCCAGAGGCTTGCTGTTCTCTTGAAGGGAAAGTTAAGGATTTAATTGTGTGTCGATTCAGGATACATAATGAATGAGTCTGAATAATTCAAGACAGGATGTGAAGAGGATGTAGCTAACACCTGGGCTGGACAAAGATGTCTTTGGCTGCTTCAGGGGGAGGGGACACGGGGTCTTCATTTCACCATATTGTGTTCCCAGCTGCATAGGGTCTAAATGACAGGGGAGAGCTCTTTTACATTCTTCAAAGACTACTATGGCTGTCTAAATGTGTGTGTGTGTGTGTGTGTGTGTGTGTGTGTGTGTGTGTGTGTGTGTGTATTTGTGTGCACGCACACCAGACATCCTTGCCAGGAAGAAATTTGAGAATAAACTTGGCACTTGTAAAAGGATGCTGGTTTGGTGTCTCATGACTTAACCTCAGACTTGGGCCTGAGGAAAATATCAAGCAAGGGGAATTCTTCTCTAAGCTTTTATGATAATGATAAGAAAATGGCTCCCTACGGAGTTCAAAGAGGCTTTTCATCTGGATATTGGAGCAGGATCTTTGCTGAGGGGGGCGGGGCTGGCATTCTGTCACTATGGGAGAAGAGAGAAACAACAAGGTCTGACTCCTGATTTACCTGGAATAACCCCACACTGAAGTTATCCAGTGAAGACCATGCCATGGCTTTTCTGCAACCCCAAATGCTACATTTTATGGAAAAGATATAGACTTGACAGGGACTGAGAGTTCTGGTCTTTTTCGAGTCTCAAAAAGTACAAGGATGAAGCATTAGCATCATTTCTAAATACTATTACCAGAAAAATCTTCTTTTTTCTCAGTGCTGGAATTGAACCCAGAGCCTCACACATGCTAGGCAAGCACTTTTCTAGTCACCAGGAATTTTAAAGGGGCATCCTGAGTAGTCACAGTGTTTATTCAAAAGAGGGGGTAACCACCAACACATATCAATAGATGGGAATATGAAGTCTCTACATGGCTGGGGAGAGGGCTTGGTGTGTACTAACATTTCTGTGCAAGTTTTAAATTCCTTTTGTGCACATAGAAAGCTGGACATGACCATGAGTGCCTGTAACCCAGGGGTGTTGCCGGGAGAGACAGGTAGGCTTGCTGGCTGTCAGCCTAGCCCAAAGTTCAGTGTAAGAGGCCTTGTCTTGGGAGTAGGCAGAGGAGGATACAGCAGAGCATCTCACATGCTCTTCTTGCCTCCTCTGGCTCAGGGGTACATGTACCTGCACACAAGTACACCCCACAAGAAACTGTCTCTACCTTCTCTTCCCTGCTGCATGAGTTCTGTCCTCAACTTTCCCATTTTTTTTTTTTTTACCAGCTTTGTTACCCAGGATTGTGAACACATGTGCATCCTCAAACCATAGAGGATTCCACTGGGCTCCTGTACTTCCTAAGCACCATCTCCCCTGGTCCCATCTCTTTAAACATGAAAGTGATCCTGGAGGAAACAAGATGTAGTCTTTCATGAATTCTCAACTAGCTTACTTTGATAACATTACATACATGGTGATTTCAAGAATAAACTCAGATCACTTAAAAGATTAATCATGTCTGTAAACTTTTGTGCCTGGGTGAAGGTCATAGTGGCCCCAGTTCACATTCATCTGAAACAAGCCTTTACCTGTGTGGCATTAAGGGTAGGTGTTAGCCATTTAGCAGCAGGTACATTTCAGAGGCATACTCCTGCATCAATATGCTTTCATTTTTCTTTTCTTTCTGTTTCAGCTTATAGTCCTTGAAGAAACTAGCAGAGAACCAGCCAAGATCACCAAGCCATGATGACTTGTTAATTTAGGCAACCTAGAGTCAACATGACTTATTATAATAGGGAACTGAGCATGCCCAGAGTATTCTGACCACCATTGTATGATTCCACACTGAGCATGCCCAGGAGTGTTCCTGTTTTTTCATCTGAGCATTAAAAATAAAGATGCTTTTAGTTGTGTGCATATGGTGTGAATATATATATAGGTGTGTGCACATGAGTTCAGTGTGCATATAATGTGTCTGTATATGGGCATGTGCACATGAGTATAGTGCTTGCAGAGGTCAGAAGAGTGTTAAGTACCCTGGAGTTCGAGTTTGAGACTTGTGTGTTCCCAACCTGGGTATTGGGAACTCAACTTAGAATCTCTGGAAGAGCAGCATGTGCTCTTAATGCCTGAGTCATCTTATTCGCTCCCCCATTTTACCTTTGTAAGCATACTGTCTCTGATACTGAGCTGATCAGACCTAGAAAATATGGCCTCCTTGAAGGCACCATGCAAGCTTCCAAGGGAGGGGAGCAACCAATAGTCCTACCTTGCTACAAGGCCTATAAACCACAAAAAGACCAGCATGGCACCCTAACCCTAAGGGTATATGAGTGGCACACATAACTTGGCAGTAACCAACAACTCTTTAATTGGACATAAGGCCCTCTAAACAAGAGGAAAACCATGCCTAGTACTAGGAACCTAACCAACTTCCCAGTCTTGAGAAATCACAGATCTCCAGGAACCTACAACTGTCTCTTTACTAAATCAGCATAATTCCTAACTGCATTCTAGATATTTGTCTTTATATCTACATACAAGTGTAGTTCTCATCCTTCACAAGAAACTACCCCTTTGCAACAGATGGAGACCATTACAGGAAAATACAACCCAATCATATGCAGAGAACAAGAGATTTGTGTGGTGCCTAGTTCTGACCAAAACAACTACAACATGAATTCTGTGCCTAAGACTCAAGGAGCCTTGCAGAAGGTGGGGCACAAAGACTGTAATAGCCAGAGGCACGGGAAGATTTTTGTGAGACTGTGTCTACTAGAAATGTCAGAGAAGCTATATATTCAAAAAGTCTCATCAACACAGCTGCCTAAACAAGACTTAAACAAAAATGGCACCAAAAGACAAACCACCATGGAGGTGGGGAATCTCATGGGTTCCCACCACTAGACAAAGAAGAACCATAGGAAACTAAGAAACGTTGAGAGCAGGAGAAACAGTCTACTTTAGAGAAGAGCTTCCTTGCCCTCAATTGGTTATCCAATACCAAGTGGTCAGCCCTGAAATCACATGCATAGGGGGAACATTATATGGACTGAGCAGGTTGTATATATGTATTTAGGAATATATATGCAAGAATCATAAGACATGAGGCAATGAGTTTGAGAGAGAGGGAGGTGCATGAGAGGGATTGGAGGGAGGAGACGGGGAAATGATACAATTGTGCTATAATTTCAAAAATTAAAGAAATATCATGGAAAAGTGTCCTACTTGAACTATGACTTTTAATTGAGAATGCTAAAAAACGTGCCCACTCTGAAGGTATGGGCCAACTCCTGAAAGAAAATTCCCATTCTTTCATTCTGGAGGAAGGTACCACTGTGGCGCTCTCCTGTGCTGTTTGGTTTTTCATCCAGTGAGATGTAAAAGCACTGTGCATGGTTATACAGAGAGAGCCAGAGAACTCTGGAGTTGGCAAGAGTCAATGGCAAATACACAGAGGGAAGATGAGGACGGAAAGTGGCATTTTAGATGTGGTCAGAGCAACCTTCAGATCCTCCTTCAATGACTCCTGTGAAAAGTTTCCAGCCATTTACAAGTCTCCCCAGTGGTCCTGAACAAGCAGACTGAGGGAATCCTTGAGGCTGAGAGGAAAGTGGATCAGTACTCTGAGCTGCCTCCTCCTCGGGATCCTATGTGTCCACCCCTCAGAAGCCTCCCGGGATGTAGTGTGTATGAACCAGTGTGTTGGAGGTTGTGGTTCAGAACCTGCATCATTGGAGAAAAATATTCAGTATCCTTCTTCTAGAGCAGTACTTCTCAATCTGTGGGTTGTGACTCTTTTGGGGGAAGGGTCACATGTTAGATATCCTGCATATCAGATGTTTGCATTACAATTTATAACAGTAGCAAAAGTACAGTTATGAGGCAGCAATGAAAATAATAATCACCGCAACATGAGGAACTGGGCATTAGGAAGGTTGAGAACCACTGCTCTAGAGCATTAAAATTTAAGCTTTAGGTAGAACACAGACATCTTGTGCTTTCAGAGAATTAACACATCAGAGGCTGCCTGGCACAGCTGAGATTGAAGCTGTGACTATTAAAAAAATATGACCCACCTCACAGTCACTAAGTTCCCTCTTATCCTTGGACAAATGGACAGACTGAGACACAGGCAGGGGAGGAGGGGACAACTCCATCACTTACTGAGTTGGTGGCAAAGTCTGATAGTGTCTGTCTGTCCATCCTTACACTCAGTCAGCATTTCCTCACCGGCCTCCAAATTGATCATTATCCTGTTGACCGAAATGATTTGATTGCTCCCACTTTAAATGACTTCAAAAAGAAACAAGGAAGGGAAAAAAATATACCAAATCAGACGAATTTTCCAGGATTCATGTCTCCAAAAGGTTTCCTGTTAGTGTATCACATGCAAAGTTACTGTTTGAATGAGATGTAGCACGACCATAGCCAAGATTCGTAAATGGGAAGTTTGGAAAAACCCGAGACAGGAGAATCCACCTGTCGCTGTCTTTTTTATTCACGTGCTGTTTGTAAGTTCCATGCTAAAGAGAACTGGAAAAAAAAAAAAAAAGACTCCATGCAAACTCCAGAACAAAAGTAGTTTGCTGGTAAAGGGAGGGGAGTTTTAAAAGGGGGAGGGTATGGGAGGGAGGAAGGAAAGAGATTCTTAATGGTGTATTGTTTTCTGAGCTCTACCAATTAGCAAACATCTCTTATAAAAGAAAGAAAGAGGGAAGAAATTCCATGCACTGAAATAGCTCCAGTCAGCTGTGGGCACTCTGGGCTTCTGCTAGCAGGCTTTCATCCCTGGCCCTAACCCTGGCCCTTACATCAGTCCAAGTGCATCCTGGGGGCTATTGTCATGCTGATGAATCAGCCCCAGAGACTGGATTCTCCCACTGCCTAGAGAGACATTCCCACCGCAGACAGGGCTCTGGGCTCATTCAAGCTGAGCTGAATTGCCTTGGAGAATAAAAGACCCAGCCTTAATTAACCAGCGCTCTCCGCTCCCAATCACAGCTTGATTGTAGTGTAGCCTGCTCTTCCCTCTTGGGAGGAAACGCCAGGCCTTCTGAGGCAGCCCCAGCAACGGGAAGTAGGGATCCCCTTAGGGAGCTGGAGTTGATTCTGTCTTGTTTTGAAAATAGAATATCACAGGGTATTATACCCCTGTATCACGGGTGTCCTGTTTTTTGGAAAGAAACAAATCTCAGTGTCTGTGATTTCTTTGTCCCAATCTTGGGATCCTAATGGGAGTCTTTGCAAGCATTTTGCAACCTTGTCTGAGAGCTTATTCCCAGCATTGTTTTTATTTCATTTAATAGTTCCTGATCCCATTGATAACATGGGGGGGGGGATACCTATGTTCATCTACTGAGTGATTGGTGGGAAGTCAGGATTAGCTGTATCTTTTCAAACTTTGCCATTTTTCTCTCAATAGTCCCTAAAAAGTCGCAGCCACTAGCAACTGGCTTGATTTCTAGTAGATGAACATTTTCCTTTCTGATTACTAAAGGCGGAATGGTCTTCACAGTATACCAGGCTCACTTGAGTTTAGATTTGCTGTTGTTTTGTTTCGGTGGTGGTGGGTGGTGGTGGGTGGTGGGTGGTGGTTGTGGGTGGTGGTGGGTGGTGGTGGTGAGTGGTTGGTGGGGGGTGGTGGTGGGCTCCCTGAGGATTAACCCTGGGGGTTGCTCATGTTAGGTATGAACTGAGTTATATCCTGAAAACTGAGTTTAGACATTTGAAAAAAACCACCACAGTTGATTTACTTTACAGCCTCTGAGTTCTGTGGACAGGTATGACCAAGAAGGTCAGCAAGGGTGGAGGCGGGGGATTCTCACTACAGCTTGTGAGTGTTCTATTGGTTTAGGGGGTCTAGTAGGGCTCATCTCATCATCCTAACTGGGAGTCTCTCAATGGTGGTTGTGGCTTAGGGGGCCAGTGGGGTGCCACATTCTGGCAGGAGTGAGTGTGCTGTTAGCTGCTGTGTGTGTGTGTGTGTGTGTGTGTGTGTGTGTGTGTGTTGGGGGGCATGCATAGCAGGACTCCCACTGTCAATGGAGTCCCTGCTGGCTGGAGCAGCAGGGCAGTGCGAAGAGCCAGCCTCTCTGAGAGTGGACTCAGTCTCTAGCTCCTCTCTTCCAGCTTGCCCTGCAGCCTGCTGAGTCCTCCCCCCTCACTCCCCCCTCCCATGTTTACTCTCTACGCCTTGACTCCCAGGAGACCTGCGGACAGCCTCTGAATATGTCCGGTAGGAGGTGGTGGTCCTGGAAAGGAATTCTTGGCATGGCTGTAGCCATCAGGTGTGCTGCTCAGAGGGTCAGAGATCCCAGTTTACTGCTGTTCTAGGGGAGTCACTTTGCGAGGCCGACGCTGAGGGGCCATTTGTTTCCTTTGCGCATTTTCTGAACACCACAGACTGTGCCATTATCTTGTATCAGGGGGGTCCTGCTCCTCGCTAGGCTTCTGTATTAGTTACTTCAGTCCTCTCTGGGACAAAGTAACAACGACGTGGAAGAAGGCTCTATTTGGACTGTCCTCATTTCGTGGTGGGAAGGAGTGGCGGCTGGTGTCAGTCCTTAGTGGCAGGAGGTATCAGAGTGGCCTGTTTAAATCAGAACAAAGAAGCAGAGGCTGGGCCAGTCTGTCACTCTCATGTCTGCCCCCGCCCCCCCACTTCTTCCAGCTAAGCTCTACCTCTTACAGGTGCCACAAGTCCCCAAATAGCACTGGCAGCTGGGGACCAAGTGTTCCAATATTCAAAGAACAGGGTGCTTCACACCCAGCCTACCCAGCTTCCCATATCGATAGTCAAAAAGAGAGGTTCTAAAATATTTCCAATGCCTTGCATTTTCATAAAATAAAGATTTAACAGTCGGCAGCACAAAATCACTTTCAGTACAGTTGTTTTCGTTTCTTTTCGATTGCTGTGATGAAATGCCATGAGCAAAGGCAACATAAGGAAGACTTCATTTAGGCTGATGGTTCCAGAGAAGTAAGCGTCCATTATAACTAGGAAGCACCAGGGCAAGCAACAGACACAGTCGCAGGAGCAGGAAGCTGAGAACTCACATCTTCAACCTCAAACACAAAGCAGAGGGGAGGGGAGAGGGTGTAGCAGAGGAGCGAACTGAAAACCATATGCTCTCAAAGCCCACCCCCAGGGATGGATGTACTTCCTCCAGCAAGACCACGCCTCCAAAACCACTCCCAAACAGTGCCACCAACCAGAGCCCAAGTGCTCAAATATAGTGAACCCCCATGATCTGCCTGTCTCTGTACCCAACTGGGATCATGGAGGACACCACCATGCCTGACTTTTTGCATGGGTGTTGGGGATGTGAACATGTATAGCTCATACATTAAGCATTTAACCAACTGAACCATTTCCAGTGCTCCAGAACTGTCCACTTTTATAAGAATCCAAGTTATAAGTAAGGCATTTTCTGATTTTTTTTCTTGATATTCTGCCTACCAGAATATTAGCATGAGATCATTTGGTTAGTGGGTTAAACACAAAACAGATACTTGTTATAAATCGTAATGTAAACTCATCAACAACTCCAGACCCTCCCAGCAGAACACTGTTTGTTCTTTGTTATTTCACAACATTCTGAATGTGCCTTTCTTATTGCATGGGTGGCTGTATAACTTATTATCTGAGACTGGGTGCTTCATTCAGGAATGAAGGTTGGCACTGTTTGGAACCATATGCAATAGAAGACATGATCAGGACTGTACCTGATGAACCAGACTGTGTCATCTGACTCATACTACTGAACTTACATGTAAAATTGGTATAGCAATGTCTGCTTTCCTCTAATGTAGTCTGTCTTCTGTGAGTCAGAATGCTACTTTACTTATGCTCAATAGGATGCCATCCACATACTGGAATTTCCTTTCATGTGTGTGGAGTGAATGGATTCTCTAATAGCTGTTATCACGGTGTCATTTACTTCACCAAGGTGTGCCCTGAGAGGATCATGGTCTATGATCCCCACCACACTGCAAGAGTATGTAGCAAATAGATCAAAATCAAAGAACAAGAAAAAAAGAACTATTCATGACCGTATGCTGAACATTCCTGAGGCTTTCAGAAGCAGTGAAGTGATTTGAAAAGGAAAATGTTCAGATCTACAGGAGGCAGCACGTAAGTCATGGCTGGGACATGACTCTAGTCAAAAGAGAAATGTGGCCTTGTTGTGTTCCTTCCTGTTTTGTTCAGTGTCCTGTTGAGGCATCAGACCATGGATGCTCTGTTTACTCACTCTATGGAAGTCTCTAGAGTCTGGAACTTTGGCTATCAAATATTGTGAGCTTGCCTCTATTCCCTCACCTCTCTGCTTTCACTTCATCATCTATAGCTTCAGGCAATAATACTTCTCTTGCCTGCTTATGACTTCTTGCCAATATGACATAGCTTGTCTTCAAAGGCCTAGGCCATATTTACTATCATATAGTGAACATTTGCAATAGTGATTAGGCACAGTGGACACTCAATACATGCTCAAGGATGAAGATAAAACATGAATGATGGTCTCCATCCTCACTGCAGAGAGTACCAGTCTCACTGGGCTTGGTGATGGTTAGAGATGCTATAAGGAAAGTCATAGCTGTTAGTTTTTTTTTTTTTAAGGTATTTTTATATGTACACTTTAGGAGCACGGGAAGGTCCATTAAAGGATGGACAGGCAACAGTGTGCTGAGTACAGGACACCACTGACCCCATCAATACCCATGCTGTACTTATTCCAGGAACCAAATACAGCCCCGCATACCTTTCAGAGACCCGAACAGTTTTCACCATCCACCAAATCATCCAGTGCAGCTGTAATGCTCTTGAGAAAGTGAAGATTCATGAAATGTTTGGCTTATGTTGAGTCAGATATTTTCCCCCTTCTTTAACCAAGGAAACTGAAGAGGCAAGTAAATCCTTAAGCGGAGGAGGGAGAGGTAGCTGAGCATTCTGAGTCTCAAGTTAGAAACAGGGAGACTCCTCAACCCTTTAAAGCTCAAATTACAGCCACGCTGATTTGTCCTTTCTTCTGTTTAGAGATCAATTGTGTTGCACTTGGTTTATAGTGTGAGAATTTTCTAAATCGGGACTTAAAACACCCAAAGATGGTTTTCTCTGTGTAGGATGTTATGGAGCTCCGGGGACATTTTTTTTCTACGAGAAAGTGGTTAGCTATAATTTCCTTGGCTCCAAATGCTGGTACTGGGCTGAAATGTTGAGAAAATAGAGAACTGTATTCTCCTACAGTATATTAGACACTTAATAAAACACAGATGATGGGGAGCCCTCCCTGCTCCCCAGATGAGTGCTGGAGACTGTGCAGGGAAGTGAATTAAAGGATGGGGTGACACATTGCAGCATGATTCTTTCAGAGTAGAGTTCAGCTGCATGTCTAGACAAATTGATCTCAGAATTTTTTGACCTGTAAGTGTTGACACTGGAAAATAGAAATGCTTATTTCCTGTGTATTTTCAGATGAACAATGGTCAACCAATGCTTGAGGATATAGGAGGGACCAAATAATGAGATTGTTGAAGATATAGAAGAAATAATTCACACCTTTAAAAGGCAGGCTCCAATTGATATAAAGAATAAGACTACTAGACATTTGGGTAAAATCAGGTTGAAAAACAAACCGTAATGAATGTGGCTCAGACATTAAAAAAAAAAAAAATAAGGGCACAATGTTTCTATCTGCATTTCCAGTCTGAAATTTCAGGTCCCTTAATGTTCAAGCAGAAAATTTTGATCGTGTGGAAAGGAAGACGAACAAACGCTTTCTCCTTTGACATCAGTAATACTCCACAGTGGCGGTCACTTTGGAGTGGGAGTGGGCCAAATTCAGATCCTGTGTAATCAGCCATGTAGTCACTCAGGTACAAAATACGTGAATATTGGGGAAGATGACCTATGCCCTAAAACATTTGATAAAATCTGCTTAAATTTACCCTAAGAGCATCAGACATATGTGAAATTGATAGAAAAGTACGATGTCAAGGTGGGCAATGGGAAGTTAAGCCATATATTTCTACTGCCTACTGTAGATACAAATAAGAACCCATGAAGTATTTATACTTCCATAAAATATGTATTTTGCTGTTACTGACTGCTGTTAATTTAGTAAGAATATAAAATTCATATATATTAATATATGTGCGTGTTTGTGACAATATGCAAAAACAGATCAGAATGCATTTTAAATGTAAATGGACTAAGCTTGTTTTGAACATTGGAAGCATGGAATGGCTGTGCCTGTGACTGTGGGCTCTGACAGGATTCACCGAAGCCATGCTTATGCTGGGCAGCCCCTAGCTGCCCCTGGCACAGTGTGGTCTGTCACTTCTGCTGTGGCAGGGGTCTGTGCTGTGTGGCTCTCCTTCCCGGAGGAGAGATCTTCTCAAAGGAGATCGGGGTGTGAGGTTCTTTCTACCCAGTGCTCCTTCCCCATTTCTTTCCCAGGTGTCAGGCCTCAATAGAGTGTTTTCCCCACTTCACCAACCTCTTGTCAATCTCTCGGATGTCTCCTCCCATCTTGGCACCCGCTTCTTACAGAACCTTGCTGTGTGCTGGCTTTGGATGAATTGATAGGTGCTGAAAGTACAGGTGCATGACTCTTTTTTTTTTTTCTTTTCTTTTTTTTTTTTTTTTTTGTGTGTGTGGAAAGTGGCTTCAGAGGTTGGAGAAACGAATACAGTCACTCAAAAGGAAGTCAATATGAGAAGCCTTATTGTACTTCATGATAAAAATAAGATCAAGTGTATTTATACAAGTAATGGGGTCCCAGACAAAACCCAGCCACCTATTCTTTATACAAGACCCCCAAAGAGGTTCAGAGAAAGGAACGAATGCAAACAGTGGCTCAGTGATAACAAGCACACACAAAAGAGAACAGAACAATGAATTCGAGAACAAGATTGAAAGGTAGTAATTCTACAAGACACTGATAAGGAGTTTCAAAAGAATATTAGAGATTCCACTAGAAGCTAATATATAATGGAAACAACCTGAAATTCAAGAGTTGATTCTGTGAAGGTTTAGAACGTTTGAAGCCAGCTGCTAAATTTCAAGCACCCTCCTGAGTTTATTTCACTTGTCTTGAAATGAATACCAGTTTCCGGGAGGTGCAGAAAAACAGGGTCACCTTGCTAAAGCCAGTCCGGCACACTGAGGAAGAGGTTTTGACTCTCAGAGGTGAGGAGTATGTCTCTGATATGAGAGAAGCGTTGCAGTTAAACCATATCTAGCCACAGATTTCAGGTTCTTGGATGTTTAAAGGAGGTTTATTTTATCATTTCCTAGAAATATGATCTTTTTGTCTGCAGATGACTTGTAGCAACCTTTGAATTATTGATTTACTTTTCTCTATATGTATACATGTGCATCTGAATGTGAGTGTGTGCTGGTGGCAGAAGTGGCCTTGGATCCCGAGAGCTTGAAGTTACAGACTGATGTGTGTACTGGGAACCAAACCCAGATCTTCTGCAGGAGTAGTACATAGTCTTAACTGTGGGGCCGTCTCTCTAGCCCCCATACTAACTCTTTACGACTCAGACATTGACAGTTGGAGTTTTGTCCTGTTGAATTGTCTGACCCTTTGTCCTTTTAGGAGTACGCATGGTTTATACAGATAGAGCAACTGTATGATGGGCTGATTGTAAGTCATGACTCCTGGACTCTGTGGGGGCATTTCAACAGATTCAGATAGTTACTTTCTTCCAGACTGTACCAGAGGAGCTGTCTTTTCCTCACCCCTCCTCTGTCTCCAGCTGGTAGTGAAGGACTTTATGAAAGCAGGATAACCAGGATCCTAGGAGAGCCACTGGGCGGCAAGCTGCCCATTAATAAATGACTCTTCATTTGTGAGAAGAAGGTCTCTGTTAGGCGAAGCCACTGATTCTCAGCAGCCATTTGCTCCCATGGCATTGGTTATCCTAAGGGCATTTGCTTAATCTTTCTGTTGATGTTGAGGAAGAAAAAACCGTAATCATGGCTGACTTCCATGTCTGTTTGCTCCCTGTAAGACCGATGAAATTTCATTGTCTTGTAGATGAAATCAAGCTAATTTGAGATCAGTTGTGTTGAATATAATTCTCATTGTAGAATAACAGATTTGATCACAGATTTGATAATTCTGAAGTGTCTTTTACTAAAGATTAGCATAGAAGATTGAAAATTTTTTCCTTGGGAGGTGTGTATGTGTGTGTGTGTGTGTGTGTGTGTGTGTGTGTGTGTGTGTGTAAGGAACATATTTCAATAGACAATTTTAGGTCACTTATCATTAAACAGTCTAAGAAAATAGAGAAATTCAGTGATTGGCACAGTGGAATTTTTTCCCAAGTTGGTTAATTTTATATAAGCAGACATTTATTACACGAACTAAATCTTGCTTTCTGTCAAAAATTTAGATGGTACAGGCAATTCTTTTTTTTTTTTTTTTTTGGTTTCTCAGACATGGGCCAAACATTTATTAGGCCTCAGAAGTAATTTTGTTTTTCCCTTTCCTCAGGAAAAACACTAGGACACAAAATATGCAGTATCAGCACCTAGCTGTTCTCTGCCAGGAATTCATTGTGCTTCCCTCAGAGTTGGCCCAGATCTTGATAAGTACTACACAAAGCTCCAGACTGAGAGCATTGATTCCGAAGAATCAGAGCACTATATGACTCATGGAGATCCACCCTGTTGTTGATGATGGGAACCCCTTGACTTTCCAATTCCAGTTCTTTTTGTTTGAGATTGGTTGTCTGAAGGTCCCTTTTATGGAACAGATTTCACATAGAAACACATCCAGCTGTTAGCATCATCTCTCTGTCATGGTATTCAGGGCCCCGCGGACACCTGCATGTTTGGGTAAAGATTCAGCACGCTTACTTATTTCTGTATGTGGTTCCATGCTTGAGTGCGCAATACAATACTCTAGAGTACAATACTCTAGAGATTGATAAGGAGTGGATCTATGGTGGGTTAACAAACAAATGATAGCTTTAACATGCTCCTGCTTAGAATGTTTGACCATGAGGGAGAAACACCACACCTCACAGTGCTCACATTATTGGTGTTATTGACGCCCAAACATCAGGTCCTGCTGTTTGAAGCTTGCTGATTGTACAAGAGCTACTGATGAAAGTCAAAGCCATCTCCCCTTCTGCCCTGACATTATGATCAAAACCAGGCCCTCGTGCTTTTAAAAATAACTCCTTTGGATTGCAAGGGACAAAAGAGGGGGCGGGGGAAGAATAAGAACATAGAGTTGTGAGTTTCAGTGTTTTTCCTGCCAACATACACAGACCCACATCCAGAGCACCTCTCATTTACATGCCTGTTTATTTTGTTTGCATGGCTGTCTGAAATCTGGGACCTTTTCTTTCTAAATTGAGACAAAGAAAAGTTAAGATAAAGTCAACACTGGCTCTGTTTAGTTGTGTCTGTCCCCATAAGGACAAGGTCTTCCTGTCACCGCCTGGACAGATGTTCCCATCACCGAGAGACAGTGTGCATTTGAAGGTATACCACTGAGGATTGGGAAGGCAGAGGGCAAATTCTTCCATTTTTAAATTTCAAATGTATAAATCTGGTTCTAGGAGTTAGTAGTTTTACTCCAGGAAGATTCACAGTAGAAAAAATGGGGAAAGGCTTTCAGACACTTCACAGAATGGAGACTGAATTTATAGGAATTTTGGGGTAGATAATACCACATGTGGATAACAGCACTGAGAGATTTTTTTTTAAGTGTTGCTATAGTTAATAAGCATTTACTCTGGATCAGTGTTGAGCTTGGCACTTTATAAATATTAACACATCTAATCTTAACAGGACATATTATTTCCATTTTCAGAGGAAGAAACTGATGTTCAGAAAACTCAAAACTCTTGTCCAAGGGCACAAGTTATAGCTCAAACTCAGACAGCATTGCTCTTAAAACCCTATACTACTCCACAATGACCTCTTTTTCCACACCCTTTTCCTCATGAAACTCTGTCTTTGAACAGGGTATCACTTTCCTTTGGGACTCTACAATTCATCCTTGACCAAATGTTGCTTTAAGAAGATTTCCTTCTTGTGCCGGGCATTGGTGGCACACGCCTTTAATCCCAGCACTCGGGAGGCAGAGGCAGGCGGATCTCTGTGAGTTCGAGGCCAGCCTGGGCTACCAAGTGAGCTCCAGGAAAGGCGCAAAGCTACACAGAGAAACCAACCCTGTCTCGAAAAACCAAAAAAAAAAAAAAAAAAGAAGATATCCTTCCTCTCTAACATTGAGTCCTGTCCCCCTGTAAGTAGCTACTCAATTTCCAGACTTGATTCCACATGAAGTTGGGACTCAGAGGTAAGATCTAAAACTCCAAAGATGTGAGAATTTCTTTCCTGGGGGAAGGTGTCTACTCCCTCTTTCTAAAGTTCCAAACCAAAGTGTGATTCCTTCAAAGTTCACCCTGAGGAACCAATGAGTTTATTGGGCAATTTACAAAAAATAAATGAGGGACTGCTATTAGGAC
>CABHPP010143387.1:3918-20796 GCA_902168425.1 Peromyscus attwateri
AAAGAAAGGAGGAAAAAAGGAAAAAGAAAAAAGTTAGCAGCTTTATTTTTCCCCTGGAAATGGAGGTATGAGCAGTCTGGCGACCCTGGGCCACCTTGTGCCACCCAAGTGCCACAAGCTTTCCTCTGTGGTACCTTGTCTGTCGCCCTGTGATGGAGCGTTAGGGGAAGCCAGATAGCTCAGCCCAGTGAACTCCCAGTCTCCATGGGCTCCGCCCCCCAAGGCTTATCTTCACTTCCTTGTACAAAAGTGTGTGCATTATTTTTATATTACAGCCATTATAACTTAATTTCTAAATAACATCTATTACCTTCCACATTTCAAAAGTAACAACTCTTCATGTGGAAAAGACAAAATCAGAAGGATGGGGTCAAAATGACGTTACCATGCTGAGGCCATCACTGCTCTCGTTTTGATACATTTCATTACAGGCTCTTTTGAGGATATGTGTGTGTGCGCGCATGTGCACGTGATCCTGTATACACTGTGGATAACTAATGTCTACAACTGGGGCTTCACAATATATTGTTTACAGTGGGATGTTTTGCTTTACAGTGGGCAGTGAGCATCGGTGGTTCTTCTGAAACATGACTTTAAGGACTAGCCTGAAGTCCTCTGCTCTGATACACAGTCATTTAACCAGATTCTTCTGGTGGGATGCTATTTTCCAACCTTGGGGTGATTTACACATAACTCTGGTTTGTTATTGTTTGTGGGGAGAATTTTTGGTAGTGTTGTTTAATTTGATTTTTTTTAACCATCATCTAAAAACATTTACTTTCCTGTTTATTTTATGTGTGTGTGTGTGTGTGCCTGCTTATATGTGCACATACCTGAGGAGGCCAGAAGAAGGTGTTGGATCCTCTGAAATTGAAATTACAGGCATTGGGAGCCATCTGATTCGGGTGCTGGGAACCAAACCCAGGTCCTCTGCAAGAACAGCAAGTGCCCTTAACTACTGAGCCACCTCTCCAGCCCCCTGCTTTGGGGTTTTTTGGGGGTGGGGTTGTTTTTGGTTTTGAGATGGGGTGTCATTGTGTGCACAGGCTAGACTTAAGTTCACGACCCTCCTGCCCTAGCCCCCACCCCCCCACCCCCCCGGAATTGGGATCACCGGCTGCACACCCAGCTACATAACTCTTCAGTAGGCATTTGGATCTTTCAGTACACTGGTCTGAGGTAGAAATGTAACCAAGTTTCTAAGCACTTCACTGATTGTCCCTGTACCACTGGTCTAGCAGAATGCCCCTTGCTCCAGATCACATCCTCACTTTCCCGGAACCCATCCTGCTTGGGAGCATCCACTGAGGTAGTTGTCACTGAACATTCAGTATTGGCTTGCAAAGTCACTCTTCCCAACTGAGGGGAAAATTTACTCTCCTCATTACCCCCAGTTCCCATCTTTAAGAACATCCTTTACCACCCTGGTGTGGTTAGTCACCTGCTGTCTCCCTGCTGGATATACGTCACTTCATGTCTTGTTGGCTTTTCTTGCCTGGCCAGCCCAGCCAGGCACCGAACAGACTCTGGGAAGAGTCTGTTGAGTGAATTGGAAAGGTATCAAATATCCCCTTGTACAGATGAACACTGAGGCCTCAGAGGGGGAAATGGCGGCCCCCATGACCAGGTTCACAAGGGGACAGCGGGAATGGAATTTGGATCTCAGGGGTTCCTTCATTTAGTACTGTCTCCTACACAGCTCTGCTGCCACACGTGTGAAACTCAGATATGAGGGAATTCAACATATAAAGAATACCATTTCCAAGCTTGGGGTTTTATTTTTGTTTTTACCACATCTGACTATGGTCTTCCCAAACACAGCTCTCCCGAGCACTCGGGACCTGAGATTAAAACTGTCCCACAAAGGTTAGTGCTGAAATAAAGCCAGTGAAGTTGAGCTCAGCCTCCTGGGTCATCCCAGTCTCTCCTGCCTCCTGTCACCACAAAGCAAAACTTGAGAGGGACACACACACACACACACACACACACACACACACTCACTTTATTTTACGTGTATGGGTGTTTTGCCTTCTGTGTGACTGTGTGCCACATGTATGCAGTACACACAGAGGCCAGAAAAGGCCATTGAATCCCCTGGAACTTGAGTTACAGGTGGTTGTGAGCTGCCATGTGGGTGCTGGGAATCCAACCCAGGCCCTCTGGAAGAGCAGCCAGTGCCCTTAACTGCTGAGCCATCTCTCCTTCGTCAAGAGGAGGGCATCACCTTTCCAATCCTAGAGATTGACGGTGAAGGAGAGACAAGGAGCCTTCCACTCACCTCCAGCCCTTTGGATGTAGATTTACAGCCTGTCTCTTCAGGTTGGGGCTTTAGCCCTGAACTTCAAGAACTCTCCTACCCTGACCCTACAACGCTGGCTTGGCATTCGTACTCGGGGCTGGAGAAGTGGCACACACCAGACACACACCTGAGCCTGGGAAAATGCAGGCAGGTGTCCCTGTGGCATGGAAATGTGAGGAACTCACGGTCAAGGGAGTGCCCACCCCGCCCTGGCATCATCGGGACTTGGGGCAGCTGGCAAGATTGCCTCGATTGGACTTGGGGCAGCTGGCAGGAGTGCCTCGATTGCCCCTGAGCAGTAGTATACACTCAGTCTTCCTCATCCCTTCATTTGTCGTTCCCCCCTAATGCACAGCAAGAGTCACCTACTGAAAACCAGCCAGATGCAGGCTTTTGCAGATTCAAAGGTGAATGTTAAGCCAGTTCAAGGCAAGAGGCACACCCAGATGAGGGAAGTGGGGGCTGGACAGAGGCCAGCCCAGGACCAAGGAGGAGAGCCAGTCAGGCAGTTCTTCCCACCTGAGGGTGCAAGGGAAGGAGGAGGGAGTGGCCTATCCCAAGGCAGGAAGGTGTGGCCTAGCAAGATGGGCTCTGCTAGGTTAGCCTGTGGGGCTGGCATGGTGAGAGGGTAGGGGTCATGGCGGTGTTGGGGAGGCTTTCTAGAAGTACCCTGGACAGATTTGTTTTAGGAAACACCCAGGTAGCAGGTGGAGCGTGGACAGAAGGGAGGAGAGCAGGGTTCCCAGCTGAGGTTACAAAAATCACTCAAGGTGTGAGGAAGTTCTGTGCCCAGTCCCACCTGAAGGGAGTGGCTGTCACCTGCTGCAGGTGTGACTGAGCCCTGGGATATGGAAACTCCCTCCCTTGTGACCGAGGTGTTGGCCATAGAGGGATCCCCTCAAAAGGCACAGGAGCCTCCCAGACAGGAAATGCAGAAGAGGTTAGGTAGAGCCAAAGGCAACATGGACTGAAGAAGGCCAGCCCTTGGCTGGATGTGGATTCATGAAGCTGGGAGGAAAGTGCAGCGGGCAGTGGCCCCCGAAGTTTCCACACAGTCACCATGCGGCTTAGCAACTCCAGATGACACCCCAAGAAATGAGGGTGTGAACAAGTGTAGATGCCCATAGCAGCATCATGTAGGCTAGCCCCAAACTAGAAACAGCTGGCCAGCTGATGACTGGAAAATGACGTGTTGCATATCTACTTGATGGAATATTATTAGACTATAGAAAAGGTGAAATACCAATATACTCCACATCATGGGTGGGCCCTGAAATGCTATGTGAAGTCAAAGAAGTCCGTCACATACGTTGTAGGTTTTCATTTACGTGAGAAGTTCAGAACTGGCAAACCCCACAGGCGGAAACAGATAAGCGGTTGCCTGAGCCTAGGCGAAACAGGTGTTGGGGATGAAATGGGGAAGTACCTGAACTGGGTTCCCAGCACCCATGTACAGTGGCTCAAAGCCACCTGTCACGTCAGCTCCAGGGGATCCATGGCCCTCTTCTGGACTCTGAGGGCAACTGTACTCACATGGTACTTAGGTGTCAGGCAACCATGATTTCATAAAGAAATAACATGGTCAAAGGAGCAGCTGGGGAACGGTGTGATTTTTCATTCATTCATTCATTCATTCATTCATTCATTGGAGAAGATACCAGAAGAATTTAGCAAATATATGGTGAGAACCAGGCAGGAGAAAATATCAGGGAACAAGACCCCCTCCCCCCCAAAAAAATCCCTCTCTGCAGATCTCACACTTCAGCAAGACAATAAAATAACACCATCAGTGAACTGGGGTGTCAGAGGATCAGAGCCATGGAAAAACAGATCAAGGGAGGGTGGAAAGCTCTGGACAGATTGTAGCAGGCTGAGGGGTTAGGGAAGGCCTCCCTGGGAAGACGATCTGTGAGCAGAGATGGGCAGGAAGTGAACTTGGGGGTGACCACAGAAGAGTGGTACAGGCAGGTGGCACGTAGGGCCCATGGGGCATGTTGCAGGGACAGCAGGCAGAAGAGCAGAGCTGCAGATGGGGAGGAGGGCCAAGGAGAGGGCAAACGTGGCAGCTGGGGTGTGGGACCCTACTGGCCTTGTCCGCCACTGTGAAGAGGAGAAACATGGGAACCATGGGCTGTGAGCAGAGTTTGCCATGACCAGACCCCTCCTCATGGAAGGTTTTCAGTCATGGCACTAGTGACACCTGGGGCAGGTTGGCTCCTTGTGATGCATTGTGGGAGACTTGGCAACATCTCAGACCTCTTACCTACCAGATGCAGGGAAGAACCCCTGCCCCCAGCTGTGACAACCCAGAGTCTCACACCTTCCCAAATGTCCTCCAGAGGGCTAAGACACCCACAGTGGAGAACCATTCCTCTAGGTTATAGGGGGTATAGGCCCAGGGAGCTCTGGTTCTGAAAGGCAGGATTTGAGGTGGCCACGGGACCTGTAGGTCAAGACGTCTCTCGAGCAGTGAGACAGAGTTCAGCAATCTCCACACCCTGGGATGAGTGTCACAGAAGAAAAGCAGCAATGCCCAAAGGCTTGGTTAATGCCCAAAGGCTTGAACAAGGGTTGTGCATAAGGTGCTGGAGAAGGTACCAGAAGAATCACTTGAGCTTTCGGCCCCACCTCACAAGCATAGAAAGACAACAGTATCGGGAAGGGAGTGGCGGGAGGCAGGAGAGCGAGTCCCAGTCGCCTGGGAGGGGTGCTCATGGATTATTGGGGTGTTTTGTGACTCTCTTCTTTATGTGAGGCAGTTTCACTAACAGGGTGTCATCTGAAAACAAATTTTAACAGGGAGGGCAAATATCCCCTTCCTGTTCCATGCCTCACAGATTGGGAAACATTCTCAGATCACTGTCTGGACGCATGCTCCTTAATGCGTTTCATAAGGCTTGTCAATATCAATTTTACTTTACCTGGGCACAGCATGCCTGCACAGGTCGGCGGACAATGTAAAGGAGATGGCTCTCTCCTTCTGCCATATGAATCCAAGGGATCATACCCACAATCTTTGCCAAGCAACTCTCTCTTTGTCTGTTTGTCTGTCTGACTGTGTCTGTCTGTTTTTCTGTGTGCGTGTGTCTGTTTCCTCTCTGTCTCGTCTGTCTTTGTCTCTCTCTTGCCCCGTCTCTTTCCATGTGTGTCTCTGTCTCTCTGTCTCTCTGAGATGTCTAATTCGTGTCCTGGGTAATAATTATCTCTGTAACACAGGGCAGGGGAGCAGCTCGGAGACTGCTAGGCCACTAAGTAGAGTGCAGTTGGCACAGCTCCAGCCCCTGACACTTGCACAGCGAGCATCAGCTAGTGTGAGCTCTTTTTGAACTTTTCCCCTCAAACGGGAGGCTTTTCCAAACCTTCCCCACCCCCCACCATCAGCTGACACCGAAGCATCTTGGGCCATGGCAGGTTCTTTTCCAGAAGATCCTTTTGACCCCTTTACATGAAGGGAAAGTTTCCCGGAGTGTGGCGGGTGGCTTATGCACTTTCCAGCTGTGAACAGGAGACCCAGGCACATGAGCTGTGAGCACACTCACTCCAGGACTTCTGAGAAAGGGGAGGTTGGTGTTGCACCAGCAGGAGATGGTGAAGGTGATGGACGGGCCAAAACTACAGGGTCTGAGCCATGTTCAGCACCAGCCCCACCAGCACACAGAATGTGTCCTACCACGGCCTTCAGGGCTGAGGAACCTCAGGTCCCAGACTTCTGAGAAAAGCCTGCTAACATGCATCCCAATGCTTAAAAAATACATCCTTTCACCCAGAAACACTTCTTCCAGCATCTTCCAGAAATGAAGACCGAGATGTTTGTGTGAACACACACTTCATGACATTTAAATGGATGAAATCAAAGACAGTCCAACAGCTGAGGTTAAACTCCTTATGAGGTTTCTCTACTTTAAATATGTTAGAACTACTTAGAAAAAAAAAGCTTTTAAATGGTCAGGCATGGTAGTGCATGCTTTAAATCCCAGCACTCTGGAGGCAGAGGCAGGCAGGATCTCTGAATCCAGTAGCAGCATGGGCTACATGGTGAATCACAGGCCAGCCTGGGCTACATAGTGGATTCCAGGACAGACAGGGCTACAAAGACCCTGTCTCTAAAACAAACAAACAAACAAACAAACTTAATAAAATAATGTGGAATATGCTTGGACTGTAGTATTAAGGAAATAGAACAAGCCACACACACACACATACGCATTCATATGCATATATATATAGCAACAACAACTCGGACACAAAGAGATTTTCCCCAACATATTAGAAGTGGTTATTTCTGAGAGCTGAGACAATGGGTGATTTTTGTCTTTCTTTTTAAAATGTTATGTGTATGGTTGTTTGCCTGTGTGTGTATATGTACACTGTGTGCAAGTCCACGAAGTCCAGAAGACACCATCAGAGGCCCTGGGACTGGAGCTACAGGTGGTCATAAGCCACCAGGTGGATGCCGGGTTCTCTTCGAGAGCAGCCAGTGCTCTTTTTTGTTTTTTTTTGAGACAGGATCTCATTATGTAGCCTTGGTTGGCCTGGAACTCATTGTGTAGACCAGATTGGCTCACAGAGATCCACCTGTATTTCCCTCTCAAGTGCTGGGATAAAAGGTGTGCAGCACTATGCCAAATTTAATTTCATGCTTTTAACCACTGAGCCAACTGTCCAGCCCCTGTTTTTGTCTTTCTCAGCTACATATTTTTCTAAGTTTCCTCTGTATGCTAATGTTTTTCTGAATTCCTAAGTGATAAGGAAATTACCTTAAACGATCAAGAGCTGAATTCCTGGGAAGTGTCAGGACCCAGTGGAGCTAACTGGTCTACCCATGTTAGGGAGTGCCACCACTACTGTCTTCCAAACTCCAGGAAGCATTTGCTGGATGTTGTTATATCTGTGAAGATCCTACATTATTAATATTTTTATATAGAGACTTTGTTTTTGTTTGTTTGTCTGTTTGCTCATTATTCTCTGTGTAACAGCCCTGGCAGTCCTGGAACTCACTCTGTAGACCAGGCTGGCCTCAAACTCAGAGATCCTCCAGCCTCTGCCTTCCAAGTGCAGGGATTAAAGGTGTACTCCACCACCACCCAGCAGGACTTTGTTGTTGTTGTTTTTTTTAACTTGAATGTGTATTCAAAAGGACTTTTAAACTATTCTAAATGGAATAAAAAGATGATATTACTTGCCATTAGTTAGAAGTAACCACAAAAACAAACTCAATAACACAGAGTGATATTATTAAACGGTAGAGCGGTAAGGCTTCTGCGCAGACGCTCCTGTTTCCTCCCTCTCGCAGAAGGCATGCCTGTGTTTGTGGAGAGGAAGAGACCAATGAGTAAGGATGCGAGAGCCACTAAAACGTTTCATCCCAGCAACAAACGCCTAAGGGCTCAGAAAGCCTGAGCTCCTCACTGGAGATTTGGGGTTATTTCTTAGTGATTTGCCCACCTGCCGTGCAAACCCGGCATCCTGGAGAGTGCAGTTCATTTTTCCTAGCACCTGTGGCTTTCACTGTCCGTGATCACTTGCCCACCTGGTTTCAAACTTGGGGACAGATGTTTCTACTGTCAGCACTTTCCATTCCTCTTACAGCCCCAAAGGGCCCCCTTGTCCAAGAACTAGGTGTTTGTCCACGATCATCTTCAGTGTGTTCACCGTGTGTTTACATTTCGGGGTCTATAAACCCATAAAGTTGTCAGGCCTGTGCCAGTCCTGAGTCTGAAACAGGCTGGGCAAGTTAAAGAGGACAAAAGGCGGCCACCAGTTCAGGGAAATAGTGAAAGCCGGATCAAAGTGGAGGGCCAGCAAAATGGCTCAGCAGGTAAAGGTGCTTGCAGTCAAGCCTGATGACCAGAGTTCGATCCCTGGTACCCACAAGGGGGAAAGACAGAACTTGTGCAAGTTGGTCTTAGACATCTACACACATGCCATGGCATGCCCTCCCCCACATACACACACAGTCTACACAAGTAAATTTTTAATGGTTATAAAAAAAAAACAAAGTTGAGAGGCTAGAGAGTTGTGCAGTGGCTAAGAGCACTTACTGATGTTAGAGAGGACACAGGTTTGGTGCCCAACACCAACATGGTGACTCACAACCATCTTTATCCCCAATTTCAGGGATCCAATGCCTCTTCTGACATCTGTAGACTCTTGCACATATTCGATTCACATACACACACTCAGGCACATGCTCACATACACATAAAATAAATAAGTATTGTTTTTTCAATTGAGTGAGTGCATCCACCCAGTACACAGACGAAACTGACAACTGAAAGGGAAGATTGGTGACCCTGGTTGGGTTAGAACCCGGGTCTAACTCCCGGTCTGATGTGTTCCTTCCTCCTCAGCCAGCTGAGGAGTCCTTTTTATACTTTTCAACTTACAAGATCAAAAAATGTGATCTGAGGCACACACAGCAAAGACCAGATGTCCTGGGAGTGTTTCTCTTCAGGTTCTTAACACTTCAGGGACATGTCCACCCAGCTGTGGGGACCCCAAGAAGAATCACAGACACATGGACTTCAGCAGACATGGGGGGGGGGGGACGGACACACACGACTCTGTAGCACTCATCTGCACAGACGGATCCACACAGACTATCTCTTTCCCTGTGTTCCAGGCCCTTCATCTTAAAGAGAGGATGGAGGACCAAGAGGAAGCAGGACTGGCCTCTCTTCTGACTGAGAAGCAGCCACGCAAGGACCAGAATGCAAGGCTGGTGCTCATTTAAAAAGAAAAAAAAAAAAATGATGTTGGGTCGACCAGATGGCTCAGCGGGTAAAGGCACTTGCTGCCCAGCCTGATGATCCAGTAGGAAAGAAATGACTCCTGCAAATTGTCCTCTGACCTCCACACACAAAACTTGTGACATGAGGGCACCACACACACACACACACACACACACACACACACACACACACGCACACACACACACAAATGTGACTTTTAAAATTAAAAAAGGATAAAGGTTATTTTTAAACACCATGATCACCCTTCCTCCCTCCCTCCCTCCCTCCTTCCTGCCTATGTGTGATACTTGACACATGTGGAGGTCAGATCACATCTTTTGGGTGTCAGGTTTCAACCCTCTAGCCTTTTCCTTCAGCACAGTGCACAATCCTGGTTAAGCCTTACTCTCCCCTCACACCTCCCCCGTGTTGCTGAATAAGATCTGTGCTGGCTGCTGTCACTTTAGAGTCTCAACTGTGGGCCCTTATGCCAGCACACCGCACATCCCTAGGCACCTCACATTGTCAGGTCCCGCTCAGTGTTGTTGGCTGAATAAATAGTTTTCAGTTTTTGTTGTTGTTTTGGGGTTGGTTTGGTTTTTGAGACAGGGTTTCTCTGTGTAACAGCTCTGGCTGTCCTGGAACTCACTACGTAGACCAGGCTAGCCTTGAACTCACAGGGATCCGCCTGCCTCTGCCTCCCTAGTGCTGAGATTACAGGTGTGCGCCACCGCTGTCCGGCTGAATAAATAGTTTTATATTGAGGATCCTGCCCATGCTAGTGTTCTGCTTGTTAAGTTTTTTTAGATTCTATTTTATTTATTTATGTAGTGTTCTTTGGAGAGGGGCAGGTATAAGTCCAATGACAACCTGGAGGAGTCATTCTCTCCTTCCACCATGTAGGGCCCAGGGATTGAACTCAAGTTGTCAGGCTTGGCAACAAGTGCCTTTACCTACTGTGCCTTCTCAGCTGCTCCTGCTTTCCTCCCCTTACCACCCCACTACCACCTCACCATTACCCCACCATCACCTCACCAACACCTCACCAACACCCCACCACTACCTCACTACCACCACCCCACCATCACCTCACCACCACCTCACCACCACCACCCCACCACCACCTCACCACCACCTCACCATCACCCGAAACAGGGTTTGTGTGTTTAACTGCCCTGGCTGTCCTGGAACTGGATTTGTAGACCAGACTGGTCTTGAACTCACAGAGATCCACCTGCCTCTGCCTCCTGGGTGCTACTGCCCAGCTTTATTATTTTTTTTATTTATTTTATTTCATAATGTTTTACCTCCATGTATGTCTGTGCAGCGAGCACATGTTGGTGCCCTTGGAGGCCAGAAGAGGGCACTGGATTTCCTGGAACTGGAGTTATAGACCATTGTGAGCCACCATGTGGGTTCTGGGAATTGACCCTGATTCTCTAGAAGAGCAACCAGTGCTCGTCACCACTGAGCCACCTCTCCAGCCCCCTTGTCCGTGTCCCATGTCACAAAATGAAATTTGAAGCTAGATTATAGTAGCCTCTACTTTGCCTGGGCTGCTTCAGACTGGTAATTTTGAAGTTTTCCAGGCCCCCAAATGTACTTATCACCCCCATAAGAAAGCTGTCTTGGTGGTATTTGCTGGGCCACTTCCGCTTAACTAGTTGGGCCAGCACTCAACCCAAGAGCCCAGCATTCTCCTTCCTTCCTCTGGAAACATATCTAGGGGTCAGTCCAAAGCTCAGGAGCCATGACTCCGCTTATACAGCCTTTTTATAGCATTCTGTAAGCATAAGTAAATAGCTGGCTTCCTAGTTGGAGGAAAGATGTGTTTGCTCTCAAGGCTGCCTTGAGTCCTGCTCACCCTCTAGGGTGGTGGGAAGCACACCTCTGCTCTCCTGCTGGGGTTTTGAAATATCCAGGGCCACTGGCAACCTTTAACCGTGACAGACGATTGCACGTAAGGCTGTGGTGCACGCCACACTGCTTCTCCAGCCTCTGCCCCTCCCCCTTACTCAGAATCTGTCCTTCTTTCCACTCATCGTGGGTCCTATGCTGGGGACTCGCATTCCTTGCTTTTCATTGATGTCAGCAGTGTAATGATTAAGTAGAAACCCTCCAGCCCATTCAATAGCTCACCGTTCCCTACAGAGCGCCGCCGAGAACCCAAGTACCACGCACCTGCCAGCGTTTTCCCAACAGCTGGAGTACGGGTGAGGTGACATTAGACAGTAAGCCCTTCGGATTGGGATCATGCTACTGCCATGTCATATGGAATGTTCTACCTCCTCCCTAGCCTGTGCCTACTCTTGGAAAAGCCCAGAGCAGGTAGCTATGAACTTGAAGATACAACTGAAGCAGTAATATATGTGTAATGGGCCAGTGGCATGGCTCACTGAGTAAAGACACTTGCTATTGAACCATAGGGCCTGAGTTCCAGTTTCAGGATCCACGTGCTGGAAGGCAAGAACCGACCCCCCAACAAGTTGTCTTCTGTCCTCCACACGAATGCTGTGTGGATGAACTTTTTATGTGTGCAAATCGTAATTCAAAAGAAAAACATAAAGGCAGAATCAAGGCCATAGTCTAAGCAAGGCAGGAGTTGGGTTAGGGTAAGCAAGAGAGCTGTGACCACTGTAAGATTCCAACTGTCCAGAGAACACCAAGAGAGTGAAAAATAATCGACAATTGTTGTTTTGGGGAAACACACAAACAATCAAACAAAAAACCTAGAACAATAAGAGTGAAAGCAGCCCTCCCCTACATCCCTGCCCTCACATTCTCCATCCTTCCAAGAGATTAAAAAAAAAAAAAAAAAAAGCCCAGGAAATTCCAGGCAGGAATGCCTTCCCAGATAAGACAGACATTGAAGACAACCAAACTTAAAAAGTAAGCATTTTGATCTTCATGCAAACATAGAGTTAATCCCGGGACAGCTAAGCACAATTGCACAGATGAATTCATTGTGCGGAATGGTCACTGAGCGCAGAGAATGCCAGTGCTGTCCAGAGTCCACGCTCCGTAGGGGTCATACCTGAACCTGCTGAGTGAGGCGCATGGAAACCTCCATGTGCATTCAGCCTTGACGATTCTTTTTAAATCTGTTTCACAGTTGCTCACCTGGTGGTTTCAGGAAATGCAAATCAAGTGTCCAGAGCAGTATTCGAAGATGTGTGTTAAACTGAAAATGCAAATCGAACTCTGGGCCTCTGCTCACACGTGGCAAGGTGGATCTGGCTGGACTGTGTTTCTGCCACCCTTTGTCCCTCCAGCCACATCTTGCTTATGCAGAGAAGCAATCACAGTCAGGAGGCATGGGACATGGCAGGGGTTGACTTCAGGTCTGTCTCACTCGTCCCTGGATTTTGAGGGCCTCTTTCCTTAACACTGAGCCTCCAGGTTGGTAAACTGAGGTGATGGAGCATCTGATGACATAGGTCAGCTCTCCGGTTCAGAGGTGCTGCCTCTCTGCATCTGCAGGGTTTAACCTGAATCAAATGGGAGGTTCTTTTACAGTGTGAAATGCTTGTGACTTTGCAGTCCATCAGCCTCCCTCAGGCTCAGGGCCATGGTTAGGAAGGAGTCATTGTTTTATATGCTCTATTCCAATCAAAAGAAGATCCTGCCGGGCGGTGATGGCGCACACCTTTAATCCCAGCACTCGGGAGGCAGAGGCAGGCAGATCTCTGTGAGTTCGAGGCCAGCCTGGTCTACAGCGTGAGTTCCAGGAAAGGCGCAAAGCTACACAGAGAAATCCTGTCTCGAAAAACCAAAGTGCTGGGATTAAAGGTGTGCGCCATCACCGCCCGGCAGGAGAGAAGAAGGAGAAGGAGGAGGAGGAGGAGGAGGAGGAGGAGGAGGGAGAGAAGAAGGAGGAAGAGGAGGAGGAGATCCTAAGGCTGGCTGGCATAATGGCCTTTAATCCCAGCATGAGGGAAGCAGAGGCAAATGGAGTTCAAGGCTAGTCTGGTCTATAAATGGAGTTCCAGGGCATACAGGGAACATAGTGAGACCCTGTCCTAAAACAAACAAACAAAAATGAATGAACAAACAAACAAAAATGAGTAGGGAATTCTCAAACATGGTATCACAAAGGAACTGGATTATTGAAAAGATTCTGCCAGTGTTTGTATTTGTACAAACAGGATCCTTAGCAGGCACTGAGCCCCGAGAAGTTACAAGCAATTAGCTGAATCAAGCCCACCATGCCAGTCTCTTCCCTCCTAGGCAGCAATGCTCCTGCCTGCGTCCTTCTTCGGCCTTGTCTCTTCTATCAGACAACTTTCTGGAGAAATTTTAGTGGCCTTCCCTTGAAGTTGCCCCTCCCTGGGACGTAACAGTAACCAGGAGGCAAAGGAAGGAAGAGGCCAGATACAAAGGACAGTGTCATTTACCAACAGGAAGCAGCCTCGGAGAAGACTGTGCTGACTTGGAGGTTGTTGTGTGTGGTCCTGGACATTGGACCCAGGGCCCTGGGCAGTGTAGACAAGAACTCTACCCCCGAGCCACTCCCTCAATCCCTACACTGACTTCAAAGCATGACCCAGAAAGGGTCCTGGCTCACCAATGAGGCACAGGCCTAGGAAAGCAGGATGGTCTTGGTGTAAACTAAATGCATGGCTGGATGCTGCCCTACAATGTTCCTGGACCCCCACAGCTTTAAGAAAGGGGCTCCCTTGTCCAACATTCTTAAATACCGGAGCCACCTGGGCAACTGTCTCCCTGACCCACTCTTTTATTCAAATGTATGTAGATCCTCTGGGAGTGGCCATCAGAAGTTGAGTCTAAAAGACACTGGTCTGGCCCTAGAGAAGTGGCAGGGCACCAGGAGAGGCAGGTTGACTTTAGACAGAGGTTTAGTCCTGTCCGCTCCCCTGTGAGATATGGGAAATGCTACTTTTTAAAGAATCACTGAGAGGACTATTATATCAACTCCCCTCCTCTGTCCCTTTCCTTAACAGGGTCTCTGGAGAGAGGCTACTGTTTACCAAGCACCCCTAGGTGCCAGGTGCTCGCACATCACTGAAGCTGCTTCTCCAGGTGTCCAGAAGAGAAATGAATAGTACCCAAGGATGGCTTTCATCCTGACTCCCCCAACCCTCCAGCAGCCCAAACTCAATTATCCCAGTCTCTTGGGAAATGGGGATAATTTGTAGCATATAACTCCCAGATGCTCTGTGAGCATAGCCTCTGTCTTTCCCTCCCTTCTTCCCTCCCTCCCAGTGGCCACTCTGTCCCTGATGCCACCCTGAGACTGATAAGCCATCACTCCCTTAGCTCCCACCACCCTTGGGATGGGCATCATGGCCTCTCTCTGAAGAAGCCACCAGCACCAAGTTCAGATGCAGAAGCAAGCCCCTGCCCAGTTCTCCCCTCACCCTGTGACCTAAGCCAAGTCCTTTCTCGCTGAGCCCCAGCTTCTCCGCCGTTAGATGGATGGGTCTGGAAGAGGTGTCTCTTGAGGGCCGCTCTAGTGAAGCCTCAGATTTGGAGGACCCCATGAGGAATAGCCTCTTTCTCCAGACAATCAATGTTTCCTTTTCCACGCTCCCAAATAGCCACGCCTTGTCTACGTTTCTATGTGCTGTGTTTGGAGTTCTCTTTCACAAGATCTGCCTTTACCAGGTTTTCCATCCCAACCCTGCACCTACCACAGAGACCAGATTGGTCCCGGTGCCAGTGGCTAAAAGAATCCCCTTCCTCATCTGAACTCAATTTCTGCTTTGAACCTTATGCCAAGTCTAAGGCTTATCAGCCCGCATGTGTTTGAATGACCATATGAAAGAACTTAGTTGGACCCTATTTAAAAGAATCATCACTTCAACTTAGTTAAGAAAAACAACTAGTTCTTCGGGGGGAAATACACACAAATGCCTCTCTAAATAGCCAAACCGATTTATGCCCGTAGAAGGTGTAATTATGTCATTTCAGGATAAAGGAACTCTCCGGCAGTTGGGGAAGGGCTGAGAGACAACCCGCTCTGCTTAAGAGGGGTCTCATCAGAGGCACCACAGAGGCTGTCTGCATTGTCCACTACACAGGGGTGCCTGGCTGAGGGGAGCAGGTTGGAGAACACGGGTGGGGACTAGAATCCACTGGCCAAGACCCGTGCCTCATTCTGTCCATTCAGATGGGGGTCCAGGTGGAACTCATCAGGGGCACCTACGTGTGCTAGCAGCCTGCTCCGGCAAGGAGCAATGGGTCTTTGCTTACTTATATACATCCTGTTTCCCAAAGGCTTGAAGCAGGGCAGAGCGGGAATGAGGAAGCACAGGCTGGGGGTGGGTGGCGGGGAGAGGGGATACCAGGAGATGCCTGTTTGAAAAATGGTCTTGGTTGCCTCAAGGGATTCACTCTTCCCCCATGCCTCCCATGTAGATGCCAAAGGAGCTCCCTCTCACTCAAGGCTCATTCTGGCCCCCTGGCCCAGCCTGACCTGGGGCCCTCATTACAGGTTCAAGCCTGATTTAAAAATTCCCAACCCACCAGGTGTGGTGGTGCATGCCTTTAATCCCAGCACTCAGAAGGCAGACAGAGGCAGGCGGATCTCTGTGAGTTTGAGGTCAGCCTGGCCTGTATAGTGAGCGGTTCTGAGATGGCTGCCGCTGGCAGTGTGGCGGTCGCCATCCCTGACACCCACAGCCACACAGCTCCTGTAGAGCAGGAAGAGTCATTTTATTCAACATGAGAGCAGGCCACAGATGGCCTGCACATCTAGTCTCACTTCTGTCTTTGGGAAGCCAGACTAAGGCAGCTGAGGCAGAGAGCGACAGAGGGAGGCCTGCAGGATGGGGATGCACGTCCTCAAAAACCTGCTTCTCTGGGGATTCTACCAGCTGTCTGCCTCCCAGTCCTCCCTCTGCATCTTCTAATCACCTCCTTTCTTCCCCTACACCCCACATTCAGTCCCCCACACAAGTGGCCCCCAGGCCTGGCTGGGCTAGCATGCCAACCTAGCAGGCTTGACTGTTGCCTGGACAGGTTTTCTAAGACAAACAGCCACACTGGGGAGAGAGGAAGGGAGAGGCCTCAACAGGTGCCTGTGAGGAAACTGTGAAGATCTGGGAGCTCCCAGCCTCAGCACCGGGCTGCACACCCAGGTGTCTTCTGAGCCATACCCCGCCACAGTTCAGTGCCGCCCGCTGAGACCTGAACTATCTTGTCTGCTGTCCGGTTATAAATTAATCCCTTGTCATCAGTGATTAACTTATTGGAGCCACAGGAGCTGCTGAACCAAAACAGTCCCTTGGGGTGAGAGAGTCTCCACTGTGGTGCACTGTGGTGGATCTGTCTGTGACCCCCCTCACTCAGGCCTTTGTGCTGTGTCAGCAGGGGTGTGGAGACAGCCAAGACAAGCATCCTAATCTTGGGTGCTGCCACCCTGGGATGCTCACCGGGTCCCTGGAGGTGGGGAGCCACGTTGTGGCATACTGGGGCTTGTTTCCCTTGTGAAATGAGATGGGGGTAGAGAGTGTCTCACGTAAATACAGCAGCCTGGACTGATACGGAAGAAAAGGGACCCCAGGCTGTGGCAGTCACTGGACATGGAGGGCAGCTGGGATCATTTCGTAGTGCATAAGCTGAGAGTGGAAAGGGGAATAGGCCTAACTATGGCTGGAGCCAACCTCCCAATTCTACAGAGACCAAGAGGGAGGGCTGGAGCGGCCCAGCATCACCCCAAAGAAACAATGGGGGGAACCAGAATGAGTGTCAAGTCACACGTATCTGTCAATTAAAGACTCATGTATTCATCTTGTGCACAGCCACGGCTACATAGAAAGAACCCTGCCTGAGAGAAAGAGAGAGAGAGAGAGAGAGAGAGAGAGAGAGAGAGAGAGAGAGAGAGAG
>CABHPP010143387.1:21852-38157 GCA_902168425.1 Peromyscus attwateri
TTTTCGAGACAGGGTTTCTCTGTATAGTTTTGGTGCCTGACCTGGATCTCACTCTGTAGACCAGGCTGGCCTCGAACTCACAGAGATCTGCCTGGCTCTGCCTCCGAGTGCTGGGATTAAAGGCGTGCGCCACCACCACCCGGCCGATTTATTTTTATTTTTATGTGCATTGGTGTTTTGCCTACATGTATGTCTCTGTATGAGGGTTTTGGATCCTCTGCAACTGGAGTTACAGACAGTTGTGAGCTGCCACATGAGTGCTGGGAATCAAACCCAGGAACTCTGGAAGAGCAGCCAGTGCTCTTAACCCTGAGCCTCTCCAGCTCCTCAATGTTCATTTCTTATGTCTTCAACATTGCATGAAGCAACACCGTAAATATGTGGAAATGCTCATGGTTTAAACAGGAAGAGAAAGCGGAGAAAGAGGAAGCAGCTGTGAGGGCAAGCCCTGGCCATCCCTTGTGAAAAACATCTAGATAATATTGGATGTTTCACCGGGCGGTGGTGGCACGCCTTTAATCCCAGCACTCGGGAGGCAGAGCCAGGCGGATCTCTGTGAGTTCGAGGCCAGCCTGGGCTACCAAGTGAGTTCCAGGAAAGGCGCAAAGCTACACAGAGAAACCCTGTCTCGAAAAACCAAATATATATATATTGGATGTTTCCAGAAAATCGAGGATGATGTGTCACAGGCAGAATTCCAGAAGCCAGGTTGGCCAGGTTGGTTGTACCCGAATCTACCAATTAGCATGTACTTCTCCACAAATACTCAGATGTTTAAAGTTGTCTTCTGCCTGCCTTCTGGATCTGACCTATCCTTAAGGATCAAACCCTCTCTCCCCTTGGTCCGTAGAGAACACCCATCATGCTTTGGCTTTGCCGAACTCACTCGGCAAACCTTGAGGTTAACTCAGGAAATAGACAGTTGGTGGTGGTTGTTTCTAAACCACCCTCCCATTTTTGCAGAATTTCTATACCATCCGTGACATGCTGCTGAAATGCCTCTGGTGACTGGGACTGGGTTCCTTAGCAGGCTACTCGCAGATTCTATTGTTGGCTGCATAGACATGCAGCCAAACTTCAGTTTCCCGATACTTCCGATCCCCAGTCACGTCCCAGTTCCGCCTCCTGGCTGCAGAAGGCAGTTCTCACTTCTGCCTCAGCAGGGCTGGCTTCCTGGAGGAATCTACCCCTTCACCTACAGTGTGAAGAGCACAGCCACATTTTCTGAGAGTCTGTCCTGTGCTCTCAGGCTAACTACTGAGCACAGCTACCACCAAAGACCTTGGCACGTGAGTTAAATGAGAAAATGGCAACTCAGGAGGGTGAGTAACTTGTTCAAAGATCACACCTCTTTTTCATACAGTGACACTTCACTAGTAGAACCATTCAACCCTGGCTTCATTTCTGGGAAGCCTTTTTAAAAAGACAGAAAGAAGCCAGCGTGGTGGTGCATGCATTTAATCCCAGCACTCCAAGGCAGGCAGATTTCTGTGAGTTCAAGGCCAGCCTGGTCTGTATATTGAAATCTGGGACAAACAGAGCTACATAGAGAGACACTACCCAAAACAAAACAAACAAACAAACAAAAAAGAAGGAAGGAAGAAAGATTTTCACACCCTAAATGTGAAAATCAGTGACATCACTGTCTCCCACTGTCTCCGGGGTAATTCCCAGCCTTTATTTCCCCAGTCTTGGTGATAATTATGAGCCAGAGACGAGACCTTTGCCACTGAACTCCATGCCAGCCCAGCAAGATAGTAAACTGGAAAGACTTGCTTCTTCTGTGTCCCTCGCGGGCTCCTCCGTGGGTTTAATAACATCACACCTGCCTGCCACTGTATGTGCGGCTGCAGGAGGCATGTCATATACTTCTTACAAGATAATCACTAAGAACTCCAGGGACCCTGGTAGGACAAGCGCAAGGCTGTGTGCCAGCCTTTATGTGCTAATAGAAGAGTCCAAGGCCTTGGGCTGTTCAAACGCTTGGCCCATAAGGGATTTACATATTCACTGCTCAATCCAAGTGGTCGACCTCATCATCCAAAACCAGATAAGGTGGTGCACGCCTTTAATCTCAGCTCTCTCAGGAGGCAGAGGCCAGTGGACCTCTGTGAGTTCGAGGCCTGCTTGGTCCACATAGAAAATTCTAGACCAGCCAGGGCTACAGAGTGAGACCTTGTCTTAAAAATAAATGAATAAATAAAACTATAATAAAAAAAATATTTATCCGAAGAAGGAAGTAAAGAAGAATGTGAAAAATTGTTTTTAATTAAAGAGTAATTGTTCCCTCTGAACTTTTCTGTTGCTGTTTATAGTTGGTTTGGGGTCGCTTGCTCACCTCCTTGATCCTGTAGCCACTAGGGGGTGCACGCTCCAAAAGCTAGCCCTTTGTGGGACTCCTTTGGTCACTAGAAGTCAATGGGGGTGGGGTGGGGGTGCTGTGCACCAGATTTAGCAAATGAAAATATACGACTCCCATTTAAATTATAATTAAGCAAAATGTAATGCAGAACTTATGTATACTTGAAAAAAAAATGACTCAATGGTCATTGACATTCGAATTCAGCTGGTGACTTATGGGTGTAAATAGCTGTTAGCTTTTTCCAGTACTGGGATTTGGGTATGGCATGGTTGAAAAATATTCAGAGTGACATGAGTCAGCCAGCAATTACAACAATGCAGCCACAACTATTGTGTGACATTTCGAGTGCCCCAGAGCCTTCGCATACCCCAACCCTCCACTCCCTGGCTTGCCTCCTGTCACCATGCCCCTGCCCTGACCACATCTCTTGTATAATCAAGACAAAGGTCTGGAACGCTCCACTGACCTCCTGTGCTTTCTTTGGCAATGGCTCGGTGTGATTTACCTCACACCTCCCGCACTAGTGTGAGGCCCGGAACCTCAGCGTTCATTTTGACAGGACAGCATATGTAGGCCATGGGTAAGAAAAGGTTTATATGGTGATCAAAACGTAAATGGCACATGATGTAAATCTTTCTGTCCCACCCACCCCTGCCTTAGCTGGCATCTCCTGGGCAGCCTCAAGTTTACCATTTTTTTTGGGTGGGGAGAGGAAAGCAGGAAAGTGACCTGAATCCGGGCCTCTCTCTCCACAGGCATTGGCCTCTCTCCCTGCTTGACCACAGGATCCCTACAGGGTCTTTAGAAAAGACCAAAGCTGCAACACAGCCTCAAATTCGTAGCACCACACCCCGAATCAGCATCACACTCACTATATTGCCCACACAACCATGTCGTGGCTGTGACAGCAGCTGTGGTCTGTAACTCTCCCTGTGTGAATACAATGTCCCTGGGGAGATAAGGAGACAGAAGGAAGGGAGTGAGAAACAGGCCTTGGAGGTCACCCAGTCACACCCACTCTGCTGCACGACTGCTCTCCTCTGAGGAAGAGGAAGGCCTGAGGGCCAGAGGCCTCAGCCTCAAGCCACTGTCCCTGCCTTCCTGCAGGATGAATGGCAGAGCACCCATCCCTTCCCCCACACGTCTGCTGACACGTTGAGAGGAACCTACCCACTTGTTGTCCTGAAACTCGTCCAAAGTAGGACAGCCCCATAGGATGCTACTCCACTATCAGGACAAAAAGAAAGACAACATCCGTTTGACAAGGGGATGGGGTGCTTGGGGGGCAGGGACCTCTTGGTAGATTCCTGGACAAGCTGTGTAAGTTTTCAGGTTCTGGGGAATTTAGAGAGGATCAGGAGGTTTCCATCTGCAGAATGGGTGCATGTCCCTGTGCTTCCCCCAGCCTGCTTCCTTCCTTCCTTCCTTCCTTCCTTCCTTCCTTCCTTCCTTCCTTCTTTCTTTCTTTCTTTCTTTCTTTCTTTCTTTCTTTTTTTGTAGAGCTGGGATCCAAACCCAGGGCCTTTCACAAGCTCGGCAAGTGCTCTACTATGAACTACAACCCCACCCCCTCTCAGGGAATATTAATTGGTATACTCTCACTTAGAGAAAAACGAATACTCTGTTTGACAGCCTCATGAGGATGGTCTTTGAGGGAACCAGCAAGATGGCTTCGTGAGTAAAAGCACTTGCTGCCATGCCTGATGACCTGAGTTCAGTCCCCAGGACCCACAGGGTAGAAGGAGAGGACCGACTCCTGCAAGTTGTCCTCTGACCTTCACACACACTCTGTGGCATGCCTGTCCGCCCCCCCCCCACCCACACACACACATACACACACACAGATAAACAAATGTCTGTATTCCTTATATGAACACACGGGTAAACACGAGAGGGAATAGGGGGCCAACAGTTTCCAGAGCTTCCTCACAACTCTCAAGGCACACAGTCCCGGCAGACCTAGAGCACCCCTGCTCAGGGAAGTGGAGTGACCATCAAGACAGACTGGAGCCGGGCGGTGGTGGCGCACGCCTTTAATCCCAGCACTCGGGAGGCAGAGGCAGGCGGATCTCTGTGAGTTCGAGGCCAGCCTGGTCTACCAAGTGAGCTCCAGGAAAGGCGCAAAGCTACACAGAGAAACCCTGTCTCGAAAAACAAAACAAAACAAAACAAAACAAAACAAAACAAAAAAAAAAAAAAAGACAGACTGGAGCAGCCTGTCCTCACTCCCCTCTGCGAAGTCCCTTCCTGTCCTGGGAACAGACTGGCACAGACCCCCTCTGCACACACTGTGGAGCACCTATTCTATGCCCCAGCGCCGCAGATAAAAATGCCAGACCGTTTTGCTAGTGGGAAGACAGGCTGGAGAGGCAGTGGGACTTTAACCTCAGCGGGCTGACTTCCATGACAATTCGAATTCAGACCCTTTCTTCAAGGAGATCCTAATCTAGCGAGAACAGATAAAGGAGTCGATAACTAAGGGAAGCTGTATCCGCCGTAGAGATGAGTAATACAGACAGGCCGAGGAGGCTCCACCAGAGGCGGGAGATGAGAGGAGGCAGCAACAGAGGGCCTTTTATACACACCGGAGATTAGATTTTATTCTGAAGCCCACAAGGAGCCACTTAGGGGTTATAGACGAAGAGGACAAGGGAGGTCTTCTAAAATGTGACCTCCGTTCATCGGAGCCACCTGGGGAGAAATGGATTGGAGGTGGATTGGAGGCCATGGAAGCAGAAATGATAATATTCAAAAACATCTCCCACACCTGCTCCAGCTGTGCTCCCATCCCCCTCCAGCGGTTCTCCAGGGCTATGAGCTGTTGTACGGTGGCATCTGGCTTCACTGTCCCCCTGCATTAGCTCCCATCTTCTGCTTTATAGGTGAAATCTCTGAATTCTTGAACTGTCTTTAATTAGTCCTCAGGCGCTTTTGTTCTTTCTGAAGCAAGGTCTCCCTGTGTAGCCTAGGTTAGCCTCAATCATGCCCTCCTGCCTCCACCCCCTGAATACTGGAATTTACAGACACACACCGGTACAGCCAGACCCTGCCCTTAGGTGATGTGCAGCAGGATGTGGCCGCAGACACAGAGGGCCCTGCCTGTAAAGCCCTGAAGGTGACATCCAAGTTGTAGTGGAACCTTGGAGGTGTTGGAAATCCCAGGAGCAGGGACAGCTGCAGGCACCAGTGGACCTGGCCCGAGAGAGAGGCCAGGCATTGCTGTAGGTGGCAGAGCCGCAGAGGTGGAGCTTTCACCTGGCCATCGTGTGCCACACACGGCAGCCATGGAGCTACAGGCTGTTTGCCCTGCTGGGTTCTTTTCAGTCTTGCGCTAGTCAGGACTTTAGTTCCCGTTCTTCCTGTTTGGACGAGAATCGCTCTCTCTGTGCCGTTGTGTATTAGAAATAAACATCTTGGTGAGGTGTTTCTGTTTGTTGTTTGTTTGCTTTTAATTTTAGAGAGACTCACAGCTGAGAGTTTTGAGTCTTTCAGAAGAGCATCGAGCTTTGGACTTTGGACCAGTTCTGGGACTGTCACATCTGTGGAGACTCCTTAAGTAGGATTGAATGTATCTTGTGTTATGAGACGGCCATGAGCCTACGGGTGCCACAGGCAGAGTGGTGTGTTTTGAACCTGAAAAAGTCCCCATGTTCAAATGGGCTGAACCCTCGATTCCAGCTGGTGGGACTGCCTGAGGAGGCTGTGGAATCTTAGGTGGATGAAGGTGATTGGAGGCAATCCTTCAAGGTGACATCCCAGCTCTGCTTCCTGGTCAGCCAAGATATACACAACCGCTCTGCCACTTACCCCGACCAACACAGACTGAGCGGCTCCTACTGCTGCGGCTGCTCTGTCCTTGGACTGTATCCCTTCAAACTGTGAGCGAAAATAATTCCTTCCTCCCTTAGGTTGCTGCATCAGGTATATTGTCACAATAACAACAAAAAAATGTCACTAATATACCAACTGAGATAAACTAGCAAATAACAGGTGTGAATTTTAAAACTAATTTAAACTAAAGTTAAATCTGATTAGGATTTTCTGGGAATGATTTCAAAGGAAACTGGTCCTTTTAAAAAAGGAAACCGGGGTTGGGGATTTAGCTCAGTGGTAGCCCTGGGTTTGGTCCTCAGCTCCGACAAGAAAAAAAAAAAAAAAAAAAAGGAAAGCAAATTCACAGTCTCACTTTTTTAGTTTGTTTTCTATTCATGTAAACAAAAAAAAAATTAACAACATAAAATTTCAAATTCCTACCTCACACTATCCCTGAAAATGAATCCAAATGCCTTATCATTCTAAATGTAAAAGAAACTATTCTAAATATTCTAGAATAAAATATAAGTAGTCTTCATGACCATGTAGGATGGCTGAATCTTAATCGAGACACAAAAAATATAAACCATTAAGACAAAACTTAATGAGCCAGACTAGATTAAATTGAAATTTCATGTTGATTTAAAGACATTAGATGAGTAAAAGGAAAATGCCAAATTATGTAACAAGCAACACAGACGCTTGTCTTTAAAATATACAGAGCATTTTTCACAATTAATAAGAAAAAGGCCGACAACGAAGACTTCCCAGTAGAAACACCAGCCAGAGACTTGAGCAGACACTACACAAGAGAAGCTATCCACGTGAAAGCTGTGCTCAAGAGCTGGGGAGGTGGCTCTGTGGTAGAGTACTTGCCTAGCGTGTTCAAAGCCCTGGGTTCAATCTCCAGTATTGCAAAAGGAGGGAGGGGGTTCTAGAATTCTAAGGGATGGTGGAATGTATATTATCAGTCCCTTTGGAATTAGACACTAAATTAGAACATACACATATTCTATGACTTTGCAAGTCTGCCTTTGGGCTGAGAGATGGCTCAGAAGTTAAGAGCACTGACTGCTCTTCCAGGGGTCCTGAGTTCAATTCCCAGCAACCACCTGGTGGCTCAAAACCAAGTATAATGAGATCTGGTGCCCTCTTTCGGCATGCAGGCATACATGCAGACAGAACACTGCATACTATATAAATAAATCTTTTTTCAAAAAAACAATTCTGCTCTTGAGTAAATATCCAATAGCACATGTGTGCATGTGTTCATCAAAATGTATTTATTAAAAGGATGTTCAGGGAGCTGGAGAGATGGCTCAGCAGGTATGATCTCTTGAATTCAAATCCCCAGCACCCACACACAAAATTGGGAGTGGCCATCTGCTCCTGTAATCCCAGCGTTGGGGGGATGGGAGGACAGCAGAAAGGGGAGGGTTATGGGTTTGCTGGCTGCCACCCGATGGAAAAAGCAACTAACTCAGGGTTCATTCAGAGTCCCTGTCTCAAAGGAATAAGGCAGAGAGTGACAGAGCAAGAGACCTGACATCCTCCTCTGGTCTCCACAGTGTCAAAGCACATGTACCCACATACACACGTGTGCACACACCATGTGCAAACACACACACACACACACACACACACACACACACACACACACTGATTTTAAGCTGATATTTCAGTTGGAATCATAGTCATTCTATCCATCAATTTGAGAACATAATGCTTTGCATATGGAGCCATCCCTAATACAGAAAGGGCAAAAATGAGGTTTGGAGAGATTGGGTAACTTGTTCAAGGTCACATGGTCAGGGTTTGAACCCAACCCTGCACTTTTCCATGTCTGACTTCAAAGCCCTTCACGCTAGTAGACTGAAGTGTTTCTACTGCTGCCGTCACCCACTGCCACCTGAGGACGCATCATATTATGCACAGTTGTGTCTCCTCAGCACCTAGCCAGGTCCTGGGACTTAGAAAACTCTCAACTCTTAAATGACTGCTTATTCCAGCCATGGAGTGAGTGAGTGGAAAACCCGATACCACACTGGGAGCTAAATGCACCATATTCCCTTAGATACAAATACCTAACAAAAGACAGCACAAAATAAATGTTGTTCTATGACACTGAACCCCGCTAAGAACCTCAGTCTCATTACCTGACTAGTTGATGTCCTATAGTTCTCTGTGCACTCCGCCCCCACACACACACACACCATGGCTGATGTGGAATAGTAGCCATGCTGCCAGAAGACCAGGCATAAGAGAACTTCGCTACATTTAGACTGACTGCCCTGTGTCCCCTTGTCATCTAATGACATCCTTGTTTATTTTTAATTCTGAGTGTGTTTGCACAAGTGTATAGGTGTGTATGCACATGTGTGCATGTGGGTATGAAGGCCAGAGGTCAAGGTCAGTGTCTTCTTCAACTTACCTGCACCTTCTTTTTGTTTTTTGTTCTTGGTTTTTCGAGACAGGGTTTCTCTGTGTAGCTTTGCGCCTTTCCTGGAGCTCACTTGGTAGCCCAGGCTGGCCTCGAACTCACAAAGATCCGCCTGCCTCTGCCTCCCGAGTGCTGGGATTAAAGGCGTGCGCCACCAACGCCCGGCTTGTTTTTTTAATTGAATTCAATTTCTTTTCATTTTCATTTTATGTGTTTGAGTGTTTTGACTACAAATACATATGTGTACCTCAAGCAGGCCTGATACCCACAGAAGCCAGAAAAAGGTGTTAGATCCTTTTGAAACTGGAGTTACAGACAGTTGTGAGCATGCATGTGGGTGTTGGGAACCGAACCTGGGTCCTGTGCATGAGGTGAGCTGTCACCACTGAACTATCATTCCAGCCCCTGGGCCTTAGTTTTTGAGACAGAGTCTCTCACTCTCAGACTGGCTAGACTAGTCATCTGGCAACCCCAGAAATCCTTCTGTCTCTGCCTTCCTAGTGCCGGCATTATAGATGTGGACTACCACATCTGTTTTTTACGTGGGTGTTGGAAATTTGATCTCAGGTCTTCCTGTCTGCACATCACTGACTGAGCCTTCTCCTCATCCTCTTCTCTGTCACCTTTACTGGATTTTCCTCTTCTACACCAGGCATGGTCTGGTGGGTCCTTCTGATCTTTGGCTGAGCAACTGGGGAGGTGACTGATCAATCTGATGTTCCTTTCTTGGGCTGGGATTTGATCAAAGAGCAAATAAGCAGGGATTGGCTGTGGACTCTGACAAGCACTGAGAAGCAAAATCCCTCCTTGGATCCATGGTAAGATTTTCCAGCCTCATCCTCTAGCTTCCTGCTAATGTTTTAAGCCCCCGGTAGCCTGCCATGAAATACATTCATTCATCCTCTCCACTCATTCATTCATTCATTCATTCATCCACTCTTCAAGTCTGTCTTAGGGTTTCTATTACTGTGAAGAGACACCATGACCATGGCAACTCTTATAAAGGAAAACATTTAATTGGGGCTGGCTTACAGGTTCAGAGGTTTAGTCCATTATTGCCATGGTGGAAAGCATGGTGGCACACAGGCAGACACGGTGCTGGGGAGGTATCTGAGAGGTCTACATCTGGATCTGAAGATAACAGGAGAGAGAGAGAGAGAGAGAGAGAGAGAGAGAGAGAGAGAGAGAGAGAGACTAGGCCTGGCTTGAGCATTTGAAACCTCAAAGTCTAATCCCAGTGACCTACTTCCTCCAATAAGGCCACAGAAATCCAGCAAGGCCACACCTCCTAATCCTTCCAAATAGTGCCACTCCCTATGAGTCTCTGGTCTCCTTTTCTCTTTTCTTCCCTCCCTCTCTCCTCTCCTTATATTGCCCAAGCTGGCCTCAAATTCCTGTACTCAAGTAAGCCTCCTTCCTCGGCCATCTGAGTAGCTACTCCACCATGCCTGTCTAATAAACTTTTCTGCTCAAGTTCGTTTGAGTGGCAATCCAAAGACTCCTGGTTAATACAAGATCTAGTATCAGAAGGAGGGTGTTACAAGGCCAAGCTCTGACATTTGAGCAGAAGGACAAGAGTTGGTCCATGAGAGTTTAGCCATTCTCTGTCACATTGCAGTGGACAAATGAATCGTCTATGAAGCCTTTCCTGGCTTCCTGGGGCTGTGATCGTCTATGAAGCCTTTCCTGGGGCTGTGACAGTGAAGGATTCGGTAGGGAAAGTTTTGAATTTTAGAGTTGCACTACAGAAAGAGAAGGGGAAGAGCAGGCAGAAATAGGCTGCCTTGAAAGCGTGAGAGGAAGACACAAGGGAGCCAGCCGAGAGCTGCCTGTTTGCCAATGGCCTGCACTTGTCTGGGAGTGAGGGGAAAGCCGAGTTCTCTACCTTCAGGTTCAAATGAGCAAAAGGAATTGGGAACAAGGGGCCCTGACATGCAATCTCTGTTTTCTGATTTTTTTTTTTAATTGCTTTGTGACTTGTTTTCCCAAACTGCAACGCCACCAGTTTCCTACCTCACGGGGCTATCATGAGGCTTGAGAGAAGGAAAGGCAACATGGAGTGATCGGTAATGCCACCCTCAGTATTTTTGTGGTTATTGTGAAAAATGGATGAATTTGTGAGCTCTTCACAACCCCCACCCCTGCAGCCTACGGTTTTGCATATTTTTGACTAGAGGCCAAGACAGAAACATTGTGCTCGAGGAACAGTTAGGGAATGCCAGGGCACCTGGGCCAGCTAGCAGAGAGACAGGGACAGGGAGGTTCTTCTTTCAAAGCTGGGATGTGATAAGATCTCTGACTCCAAGGACTATTTACAGTGTTGGCCAGAAGCCCCAAAAGCCAGAATCTCATGAATGTTTTAAGAGTGTCATTTGGCCAAAGAAACCTCCAGCCTGGGGCACAAATGGTCTGTGATAATGATTTCAGACCCCCATCTCACATTCCCTAACAGAATAGTATGATATTCGGAGGGGACTTACTCCCAGGCATGCACACTCTTAAATCCCATGAAAGACAATCCACAGGAGAGATTTTCCTAGAGAGAAAAGCTGGGGCCACAGGGAAAGGGAGCCTTTTACGGGGAAGACTCGGGGGAAGCCATGTCCTCATACCCACAGCATGTCATCTGTGTGGTTTCTGGCAGAACACAATAGGCAACAAACCAGTGACCACAGTGAACGGTTTCATTTCTCAAATGAGGTCGGGGTTTGGGGGTATTTGTGTGGTGTATGATATATGTGGGCACACAAGTATGTTTGTGTGTTACATGCATGTAGAGGCCGAGGATGACTTTGGGTGTCATCCTTGATCACGCTCCACCTTATGTTTTGAGACAGAGTCTCTCACTCGAACCCAGGGTCTCTGATTCGACTAGTCTAGCTAGCCAGCCGGCTCTGGCATTCCCCTGCCTCGGCCTCCTGGGATTATGGGTGGGGCCACTGCACCAGACCGGCCTTTACATGGGTGCTAGAGATCTGAACTCAGGTCCTCGTGTGTCATCAACGGGGCCATCCCCCAGTACCCTGGAGAGTTTTTAACCACAATTTCCTTGTGTCTCCTCCACTACTATTAACTGAGTGCATTGGTGGTGATTAGATCTAACCATTTAGCCTCCCAGGACCAAGACATGCTCCACTTGTGAGGACGCATGTCCCCCAGAGAGTCACCATCAGACGAATTATACCCTATTTCTGGGGAAATAGGCTGACTACAGAAGGTGGACATTTTTGAAGGGATGTTTCTGGTACAGATCTGGACCAGCTAAAATGGGTGGACTGTACGGGATACACGTGGACTTTGCAACCCAGCATCACCCTTCTGATGAAGTACCTCCAAATGTGTCTAGGCTAGCATCCTTATCCTGCCTGCAGATCCAGGACCCGGCTTTGATAGTCTAGCCTCCCCCCCTGCTAGTAGACAGAACTATTGAAATCTGAAACAGAAGCTAAGTCTGGGAACGAAGTTTCTGTCCTATGAGGAAATTATTAGGGAGAGAGAAGACTTCTCTTCCCCTGAGTGGCATCCCATGAGGATGCGAGACTTGCAGTCACTATAGGTATTTGTGACCCTAAGGACATGGTTGAAGCCAGAGGGTGCTACCACAGAAGGTAGAGCGAGGGGGTGGCGAGAAGACCATGGGGACATTGCTTGACCATAGTCTCACCTGAGTGTCCCAACTTGCTCTTCTCGTGAGTTAAGTCAAAAGCTCTCCTTGCTGAAGGCCACACTGCCCTGAAATTCCAGACACAGCATAAGGAGTTGTAGGAGGAACATGAGCACTCTAAGTATTTTTTTTTATCTTTTAGCCATGTCTTTTCATAAAACCTGCTGTGTATCAAGAGCTTTATAAGACACATGCATAGACAGATGTCCTTTGGTCTCATTGCCTCTTTAATAAGACGGGCAGGATTTACACAACTGTCTTCATTGTATACATGAAATTGACCTCGGAGAATGTCTGCTTTGCCCTAAACACTAAGTCAGTAATCACTGAGGGAGTTAAACCTAAGCCCGAGTCTCTTGGTGTTTTGGTTGGTTTATTTTTTGTTGTTTTTTGTTTGTTTTGTTTTTTGGGTTTTTTTTGTTTTGTTTTTTTGTTTTCTTGTTTTTTTTGAGACAGGGTTTCTCTCTGTAACAGCACCAGCTATTCTCTATTCTGGAACTCACTCTATAGACCAGGCTGGCCTTGAACTCAACAGAGATCCACCTGCCTCTGCCTCTTGAGGGCTAGGATTAAAGGCATGGGCCACCATGCCCTGCAAGCTCAGGTCTCGAATGCCAAGCAAGTGTTGCAGTAAAGGAGTCTATACCCATCCCTCACAAAATGTGGCTTCTGCTCTCAGTTCTGCAAGTAAAATGAGATCAACGTGGACTAACCCCCCTGATGTCCTCACAGCTTCAGAATCTCTCCACAGTGCCTGGGTTTCAGATCCTGAGTCCCAGCACAGTTGTGTCTGCGGGAGGGTAAGGCCTGTCTGAGACAGCTGTGGGGCAGTCATGCGGGAGATCCTTGTCCTCGCGGTTTCATTGATTTTTGTGGAGAGGGAGTCTGTGATCTTAGCTGGAAATATTTATGCTCCAAGGAGAGAAATTTGGGAGTCTTGGTCATGTCATTAGGCCACTCGCTCCCAGCGACCTTCTTAATTCAGCGAGTCCTCCCCTGTGGCTCCAGCTGCAGTCAGTCTTCCCTTGCCCAGGGCAGGGCTGCACGGGGGGGCCTGTATTTACGAGCAAAGCCTCCAAAGCCCGAATGGAGGAGTAAATTATAAGTGATGGTACCTACAAGAGGGGCAGCCTCCCTATCCAGAGAGACACTTCAAAGTTTGCCCCCCTTGGTCTCAGCAGGGGGCTTCCTGGGCCCTCTCCTGTCTAATCAGATACCTGTCCGCATAGTCTCCAGGATTTGCCGAGCTCAATTCCGTTTGTCTGCACGAGCCTTTCACAGTCAGCGGGGCCACTGCGGCTCAGTGATGACCAGTTTGTAAAGTTAGTGGAGAGGAAGCCGAACCCACACTCCAAAACGCCAATCTGGGTTTTTGCCAAAGTCACCCCCACCCTTAAAGGTCAAGACTGTGTCCTCTCTATCCCTGACTACAAATTATAGCCAATAGCTAAGGCTCTGTACCTATTTTTTTGTGGCAATAGCTGACTTACTTTGCTGTCTGGGTCTTTAGGCCAAACTTGATTCAAGTCCAGACTTTGAATTTGCAATTCCTTCAGGCCTCCGAGAACAAAGAGCATGAGATGCTCACAGACACTGGATCGTGTCCAATCTGATTCCCCAGCAGCCAGATAAAAATTCTTTATATTAGTAAAATTGCTTGGCAATTCTCAAAGCCCTTCTGTTTGATCCGGCCAATCATCCCTAAAACCACAAACCTAGCGCAGAGACAAGGAAATGACGAGGAGAGATGGTGTCATTTGCCCAAAGTCACACCGCTGAGTCCAGAGCTCTTCTCTCTGCATCCGTAGCAATGGCCCATTTTTTTAATCCGTATTCTCAGGGCCAAAGGGGGCTCTTGGAGAAGGAAGAAACTCACCCTAGGGTGTGACAAATCTAAGGAAGTAATGGAGCAGGAAGATGAGGGTTGTCTCTGAGTGACTCCCATTTCCTGAGACACGCCCCCCTCCCATGCCAGGTCCCCCCACCGCACTTCCAGGGAAGGGGTACCCAAATTTGACAACAACCTTAAAAGTATGTGTGACATGGTGGATAATGACCCGTGGTGCTGAGAGATAAGCTCTCAGTGGAAACCAAATTTTGATCAACTATGCTAATTAAAATGGAATGATCTTTCTTGTCCAGGAATAGAAAATAATACAAATCATCGTCATTTTGGACAGTGATGAGAAATTATGCGGTGAAAGCTGGACATGGTGGTGTGGTGGCACACTCCTGAAATCCCAGCACCCGGAGAAAGAGTTCCAGGCCAGCTCAGCTACACAGAGAGTGAGGCCAGCCTGGGTTGTATAAGGAAGGCCCAGTCTCACAAAGACTATCAAAGTTTACGTAAGAATGTATTTCAAAGATATGTACAATTGGCTAATATTTTAAATCGCAGTTTCTCTGGATTTCATGATATTTGTGGTATTTGTTGACTTAAAATATATTATCTTTCTTTTTGAGACAAGTTGCCACTATGTAGCTCAGGCTAGCCTCAAATTCACAGCTTCCCTGTTTCAGCAGAAGCGTGAGTAGCTGCACATTCCCCCTGTCTGGCCAGTTTCCTGTGCCTGAACCAGAACGGTCAGGAAAGGGGTGTGTGTGTGTGTGTGTGTGTGTGTGTGTGTGTGTGTACATGTGATCACATATGGTGCATGTGTAGCTTAGAGGACAACTTTTCAGTAACCAGCTCTCGCCTTCCGCCTTGTTTTGAGGCAGGGTCTCTTGTTGTTTGTGCTGATGTACTACGTACTCGAGGCTAGCTGGTCCTCAGGCTTCCGTCCCATTCTCCAGTCCGCGGCTCGCTTTCTCCCTCAAGAGTGCTGGGATCACAGGTGTACTCTACTGGGCCCAGCTTGTCCTCTGGTTTTCTTGGGCAGAACTCGAGCCGCTAGGCTTGCATAGCAAACTCTTAGCCCTGGCTTTTTCCTCTTAGACTCAGCCTCACATGTTAGGCAGTCAAGCCTGCTCATTTCACCTATGGAGAACAAGTTCCTATCGGTATCAAGGTTTGTTTTTTTTAACCTGTGAGTGTGAATGGAGTCTCCCCTGTGGTTTCCAGGAAAGGAAGGGTAGGACTTCCCTCTCTGCTGTGTCTGGGTGATGCTCAGGGTTACAGCAAGAAGCCAAGGCTCCATCCCAGCCAGTAGAGAAGCGGGTTGCCCGGGCTTGGCCTGTGGCCACAGGCCTTACCAATCCAACCTCAAATTTCACACTGCCCATATGGCTGGGGCTCTCATATGGCCATGAAGCAGATCAAACTGCGCTGCCTTCTCTGTGATCAGAAACTTCTCAAGCAGCCCACCCACTGGGGAGGTCTGAGGACATCACGAACGTGCAGGATCCTTAGGTCCTGAGGAGGTAGGTACACAGGTTTAGATGGACACTGTGAGTGTGCAGGAAGGAACCTCTATGTGAAGGGCTGTGTGTTTGCTCGGAGACAAATCTCAGGGCCCCTACCCAGGCAGACAGATTCAGGGAGGTGGCTAGGGTTTGATGTGGGACCCGGAGCCTGACTCAATCAAAGCAAAGGACTTCTCTGGGAAGGCTGTGATGGGTGTGGCAGGCTGTTCACGTGATCCTGTTTGAGACAATCCTCTTCTCACCTGCCTCCCATTTCTTCCTTAAGGACTAAAGTGTTCCCTACAGAGATACCCTGAATTTGGACTCCTCAGGGCCAGGCCTGCCAAACCTGGAAGATGGGGAAAGCATGGGAAAGACTGATAACATTTGTCTTCCCACCCTAGACAGTGAGCTCTTCTGATTTCCAAGGAGTGCCCCTCTCCCAGCACCCCTGGGACTTCCAGGTCCCCCTGAATGACAGATAGAGTGATCCAGGACAGTTGAGGCATCTTAGTTTGCCCAGGAAACTTAGATTGTCAGGTTTCCCAGGAAGTGGGGTTTTCCGTGCTCAGACAAGGACGCCAGGCAAATAGGATACTGTTTACCCTAGTGGTATTTAGATCACAGTGAATCAAGGTAAGTGCAGATTGATATTTTCAAATAAAAAGCTAATGGGGAAAAAAA
>CABHPP010143388.1:10594-53142 GCA_902168425.1 Peromyscus attwateri
AAAAAAAAAAAAAAAAAAAAAAAAAAAAAAAAAAAAGATTACCTAGACTCTAGATTCTAGAATTTATTGAGCTTCCTGATAGCAAAAACAAAAAACAACAAACAAACAAACAAACAAAGATGATTGGAGTTGGCATCCAGGTTATAGAGTGCATGATCAGATTGGACATGGTCCTAGACTCTCCCTCTAGCATGAAATAAATTAGTTGTGGTGGTGCCTACCTATAATTCTACCAATTACAACATAGAGGTAGTAGGATAAGACATCCAAGGAAATTATCTCATAGGTTTCTTGAGGTGTCCATGAAGTGTTTATAACCACTAGTTTGGGAAAAGATGGTATAGTCTCGTTTGATAGTCCTTTGCCCAAGGAGTCTAGGGCAACAAGGGAAAATCTAACAGCTGCCAGTAAGGGGTTCATATTGCCCCAGTACCTCTGCTTATTTATAAGCAGTTAGCATCAGTATGAGTGTTCAGAATTAAATTTTCAAAGAACTTCTGACTAACAGAACAGGTGACCTTAATGGTGCTTTAACAATGCTTGACATAAGCCCTTTGTTAGTGAAGACTCAGATAGATTCCTTTCATATATCCGAGTTACTCTGTCAATAACATTTTTAAGTTAAAATGAAACAAAGCAACAACAAAAACCTTACACTAATGCTCACTCTAGTATTTAGTAATGTAGAGACAGGAGGATCATGAGTTCTATTAGATCATGGACCTGTAGATTTAAGACTAGACTACAGGCTAGAGAAATGAACCTATGTTTCCCCAGCTGCTCTGGCCCTTATCCTACAGATGTAGTAAGAATGTGTAAACAAATGTACTTCCTTATCTCTGCTGCTCTGATGGCAACCCAAGCTGTCTTTGGGGTATAATCAGGTTCAAGGGTTTTCTCTCTTGTATACTCTCAGGCTGATATGAGTGTGCCCCCTCAACATTCATGGAAAACACCCATACACGTAAAATAAAGTAGTAACCCTCAGAAAAATAAAAAGAAACCACATCATCCAATCAACCAACTAACCGAACAAAAAGATCTAGGTATGGCTTTCAACTGTAATCTTAGCACTTAGGTTGAGGATGAAGACTGTCATGAATTTGAGGCCATCCTGGGCAATACAGCCAGTTCCTAACTGGGTTATATAGTGAGTTCTATGTCAGCTATTGGAGCTATATTGCAAGATCTTGCTTCAAAAAAGAAGCAGAGAGAGGGAGGGAAAAATCAAAATTATAGTTAGAGACATGAAATACCTATTTCACCAAAATGTAGATCAATAGCAGTATAAAAAAGAATCATTGAACTGATTAAATCTAATCTTGTATTTCCATTAACAATAGTAAAGTACACATTCTTCCCAAGATCACATGAAGTTTTCACCCATAAAACTACTTTCTGAATCAAAACTATACAAGAATAGTACACATATAAAAGTGTTCCCTATGAGCATATTGAATTGGGGCTGGAAAGATGGGTCAGTGGCTTAGAGCACTGGATGTTCTTCCAGAGGACCCATGTTCAATTTCCAGCACCAACATGGCAACTCACAAATGTCTGCACCACCAGTTCCAGGGGATTTGACACCATCTGACATGGAGGTAAAACACCAATGCACATAAAATAAAAATATTTTTTTAAAAAAGAGCATACTGAATTAAAATAGTAATAAAATACAGAAATGGTAGATACAGAAAAGCTTTGGGGCAAAGGAAGTTGAAACACACTGTCCTTCAGATGAGAGTTTTATTGTGAGCATTATGGCATCTTACTACTGGCAGCACAATGGGGTCCTGAAGGGGAAAAAAGTCTTCAGTTCTAAAGAGCAAAGAGCATTTCTGACTTACAGGTTTTTAAAAAGAATGGGTAAATTCCATATTATGTGATCTATGTGCCACTAGTTAAGGAGGATAAGGGCCAATTTTTAATTCAAAACTGTCTTGGTCTAGGCATCAGGGGGAATTGGGCTTGCCTGTAGCTGCAAGGTGGAAGGACAGAACTCAACTTTTTGTGAGAGCTACAAGGTCACAGCAGATGTTGCCAGCTCTCTGTCTGAGGAAGGAGAGACTGCAATGAAGGATGGCCTGTTTTAAGGGAAAGAAAGCTGCAGCAAGGGAAACTGTCATCTACCAAGAAATGACCGGCTAGTGTCTTCAATGACAGGGTCCTGATGACGAGGTTCCAGGGGATGAGAAAGATACAGAGATAGAAGTTAGAGAAGATAAATTTGGGGTTGGAAGGTCTTGTACAAGCTATATATTTTGTCAAGCAAAGCTATTAAGAAGTACAGCATCTTATACACTATTTCCAGGGGTAAAATGGGACAGAGTCAGCAGAATCTAGCATACAGTGGAACAAAGTTAATAGGAGGCTAATCAAGTGATGTTGCACAAAGGAAACACAGGGTAATTCAAGAACATTAGACTGAACATACAGTGGCTTGGGCCTGATAACTCTAGCCTCTTCATGAGAAAAATCCAAATTCCCAGACACTGAAACCTTAACTTTTTTGATACCCAAGCATCAGCCATAGACTGGTCTTTCCAAGTCCACTTCTGAGCAAGGACACAGAACTAGAATCCTTTTTTTCCTTTCACCAGCATCTCTAAGAATGCCTTGAATCAATCTGTCTCTCAACAAAGAAATACTTGAACAACTTTGAAATAATTGGAGATTAAATCGCAAAGTTTAATAATGCGTGGGTCAAAAAGTGATCCTAAGAGAAATCAAAATGTTTTTTTTAATTAAATCCAAATCTTATGAAAATTCATGGCAAACAGCATAAGTGCTCCTAGGTAAATTAAACCACAAAAGCATACACTGAAAGTGTAGAGAGAAAAAAAAATCCATCATTTAACCTTCTACATTAGGAACTGGAGAAAGAACCTAAATCAAGCACAGGAAAGTAACAATACCAAGTCTTGTTTTTGTTTTCATTGTTGCTTTTCAACTGGGGTCTCTCGATGTTGCTCTCTTGCTGTTGTGAAATTTCCTATGTAAACCATAGTGATGCTGAACTCAGAGATCCACCTGCCTCTCTACCTTATGAGTGCTGGGATTAAAGATGCATGTTACCATTCCTGATTTAGCATTTACCACCAAGCCTTCTGTTGGCTTGCATCTGCCAAAAGAAGGTAGGCACTATAATTCTTATTCTCCTTGCCCTGTGACACCTCTCTGCTTTCATGTCCTTGACTCAACTTTCTCTCCTAAGCCCCAGCAAATAATAAAAAGTGAAAATTTTTGAAAAATATTTTCTAAGGCATGATGATGTATCATGTTCTAAAGTATAGAAGTATAAAATGCTAACTTAAGTTATTCAATATCCAGATTTCTTAGAAAATTTTCAAAATTAGGAACATATATTCCAACTTTTTGGGAGACTTTGTTACTTAGGTGTATGAGTATATTGCCTGAATGCATGTCTGTGTACCTTGTATTGCCCTCAGAGGCCAGACGAAGACATCAGATCTCCTGGTATTAGAAGTACAGATGGTTGTGAGTTGCCATATGGGTGCTTGGAATAGGACCCAGGTCCTCTGGAAGAGTACACATCCATCTTCATACCCTAGGATTTTTTTTTTTTTGGCAAACACATTTATAGCACTACTGTGGAACTCATAGGAAAAGAGAATCCACATCATTTCTATATAAAATTTCTACATGAAAATTACATACTTCATTTCATTTTACACGTTTATTTATTTGTAAGCAAAGTCTCTATATATCCTTGACTAGCCTTGGTCTCATAAAAATTGCTCCTTGTCTCCTGAGTGCTGGGTCATGTGCCACCATTCCCTTTTGTGGAATATTAGTTTAAGATGTGTTGCATTCATTTATGTTGTGGAATATTTGTTTAATGATGAAAAATGCTGCATTATTTTATGTTTTATATGTTACTTCATCTGCCTAAAACACCTGATTGGTATAATAAAGAGCTAAGCAGCCAATAGCTAGGTAAGATAAAGGATAGATGGGGCTAGTGGATAGAGAGAATAAATAGAAGGAGAAATCTAGGGAAGGAATGAGGAGCAAGAAAAGGAGGTGAGGAGGACACCAGGGGCCAGCCACACTGCCAGCCACTTAGCCAGCCACAGACTAAGAAGGAAAGAATGATATACAGAATAAAGAAAAGTAAAAAGCCCAAAGACAAAACATAGTTAAAGAAAAACAGGATAATTTGTGTTAGAAAACCTGGCTAGAAACAAGCTAAGCAAAGGCCAGGAATTCATAAGTAAGAATAATTTCCATGTATTTATTTTGGATGTGGGTAGCAGGCCCTCAAAGAGTTAAAAAAAATAAACTACAATTCCTAGACCTCTGTTTTATCTATTCTTTTTATTTTGTTGAACACATTAATTCTTAGGTGGAAGAACCTCTATGTATTCTTTAAGAATAAAGACTACCATTCCAGTGGTATGATGGCTCAGCCCTGTAATCTACTAGGCTCACTGAAGCAGGAGGATTGTTGAATTATGGGCCAATTCAGCATCAGGGATGGACTAGGAGCTAAACAGATCCTAAGATACAGTCAAGACAATGGGTCATGGAGATTTAATGAAGATGGCATTCTTAGAGTTTTTTTCCTCACCTTCCTGACCCAAGACAAAGGCGTGGAATGTTATCAGCTTCCTCTTTTTTTTTCTAAGTTGACCCACCCAAAATTAGAGAAGGGGACCTTCTCTATACCACCAGAAATAAATCTGAAGCTGTGGGCCTATCAGCTTCCATTTGTTAAAGTTAACCAATCTGGAATTAGGGGAAGGGAAATGATGAGGGATAGTCACCAGAGAAGACTGCTTAGACATTGGTGTAAGCCAATAGAAAGTTTATTATCCAGCTAGCAACTACACTGGGTGTTTGGCATCACAGTATAGTCCCAACCCTTCTCAAGGTGAGCTTTTAAACACAAAAAAATATGTTCTGAGTTGACATACTTCAGTTAACAAGAACATCTAGCCAGAAGCAGAACTATAGAAGCAAAAAAGCAAGGTTTGTACATTTTGAGGCCTTCCCAGAACTATATGGAATTTGATGGATTAAGCCTTTGTTTTAGTTTTGGCATGTGGTATTTTCTATGTGCTCAATTTTACAGCCTGAATGGTACTTACATCATGGAGTTAGTTGTGCTAAGGTCTAGGGGCATACTAAGTTCTGGGGTTCTGTTACATTCTCCACTGGTCTTAGTGAATGAGTCAAATCATGGACTCATCCTGTTTTAGTTTAAGATGCAGTGGTATGCTGTTAATCCAATAAGAATGAGAATTAAAGGTACAGCCAGTGCTGATTGCGGAGTAGTTAGCCAGTGACTAAGAGAACACAGACCGGTTACAATTATTTCGCCAACCATGGCAAGATTTTTTTCTAAGTATTTCTGATCAATTACTATAAGAGACCTGCTCAGGTAGGGTTCAGGTCCCAAAGAAGATGTCTAGAGTCTGCATGGGGAAGGAGGAAACTGACATGTGAATCAGTATGGCTATCAGTGCATTCATTGAAAAAAGGCTATACCTTTTATACTCAATCATTTAGCCACAGGAAAGATTGAAAGCAGGCTCAAAGATTCAGGGATGAAAATAGCCATTAATTTCATTACAGCATTTTTCGTAAGACAAAAGCAATAAGTTTAGCAAGTATCTAAATGTCTATTGTTCTCAAAGGTTCAATAACTCCACCAGGTATTCTCTTACATCAATGGAAGGGCCACAAGTTCCTCCTGCCAGAGGTAAGGAGATGACTACTTTAATAAGCAGGAGCTTTCTTCAAACCCCTGAGAGAATGGAGGCCCTTATCCAAATGCCTGACCTGTGGAAATGTACTTCTTCTGGGGACCAGACACTGCACTACAATTTAAGAGCAATTTTCATTCCTCAAGGGGCATGAGCAGTGCTTGTGCCATGTCTTAGTCTCCCAGTGTGGGCCTGTTACCCTCATACACTCTCTGAAGGGAAGGTCCTTATGTATTACGCTTTTCCCATTATACTGTAACATTCTTACTTCTCTATACTTATTAACTGAACTCTTGCTCATAGTGGGCTCAGGCTCTGAATCTGGATTGTATGCTTTTCATCCTTCAAGTTAGTAAATCTCTAACTTTCCTGTTCTTGATGTAATCAAATGGGCACACTGGGATTCCTGTGTGCAGAGTCATCATACTATATGGTTCCACAGTGATGGAGATTTTTCCCAAATAATTATTTTGTTTAAAGAGACTGAAACTATATACATTTTCATCCATCAAATCCCACACAAAATTTTCCAAAGTAAAAGGAATAAGGGAACTCCCATAAGTTATAGTGAGAATCATTAAAAATGAAAGTAAAAGAGTGATGGAGAATTGTGATCTGCAAAGTCAAAATTCTGGAACTTTGTCAAGCAGCAATGGTTGCTATGCAGTCCATGCCAAATTAGCATGGAAGCAATAGGTTTTTTCAAAGTCAAACATAGGAAACTGAAGCTTTTAATACATCTAGGTCCTGATCAACCTATCTACTTAGTTTGGAAAGCATCAGAAGAGGCATCTTTAGCCAAACCATTAGTACATGCCCACCAAGTAGTCTCAGAGGCTCAGTAATATTACTGTTATCCATATATATAAATTAATCCATGAGGCAGAATAGCAGGCATCAGAATAAGGGGAAGTGCCTAGGTTAAAAGTTTGGGGTAATAGACAAGTTTTAGTGCTGTCTAAGATCTTTAACATTATTTTGGACTACTCCCAGTCATGAGTTTTCTCAGTCAATGGGATGACAGTTTGGTTAGTTCGTATCTCTATGTAGTATAGGGGACATGTGTCTAAGCATAACCAGCAATCCTGGCCAATTTTTATTTGGGAATGATTAACTCTACTCCCAGAGTGCCTTCCTGTGGCACAGAGTTTGATGTCTCAGGTTTTTGTTGTTGTTTCCCAAAGGCCAGAATCTTTACTAAGGAAATTTTTTGGAAGCCACAGTTTTATAAACCCAATTTTTGTAGTGGAAACTCACATGTTCCTGGCAACCAGAGAGCCTAGCTGCAGGCCATGCTTAGAATTGTAAACTCTGTATCCCTGTCTCAAAAGATAAATTCCCTTATCTTTTTTTTCTTCATACAACCACATATTTAAAGTATTTAACAGCAAATAAAGGTCAAGATGGAATCTGGGTTGCTGGTCTGTAGACACATTAACTAATACTTTCCCCTGTATATGTCTTCCTTGGGTCCCAGGTCCAGGCCTGAGGGCCATGGGTTTTGGACCATAATGCTGTATTCATACCAAACACAAGTCTCAGGAGAAGATAGAGGGGCAGGGAGTGGAAGGGCCTGCGGCCTAATGAAACCTTAATTTCAGTGGTTCCATAGTACAGAGGCTGTTCATTTGGCAGCAGTATGTATGGCTTCTGTTTTTTTTTTTGACCCGGGTGTAGTGGATCCATGATGTAAATGCCAGCTACTTTCACTGCCATAGGAGTGGAGAAAATCACCTTGTAGGAGACTTTCTAGGTTAGTTTCAGCATCTCTTTGGTTATCCACTTGACCCAGATTGTATCACTATACTTAAACAAAGGGAAACTGATGATGTACTTGGAGGCCGGCTGAGTCTCTGGGTTAGTCTAATAAATAGCATGGGGAACTGGAGAGCCTGCAGTGACTTGAGAAAGGAATAGAGAGTTCTGCCAACTGCTGGTTTGTGAGCCTTGGAAGCAGTGGGAGAGGACTTCTAAGCATAATTTCACTGGAGGGTAAACTCTACCCCATATAGGGTGTAGGAAGCAAAGCATAAGAAAGAGACCTGTCTATCTTTTGGTAGACTCTAATGAGAATTTTGTTAAACTTTGAGGTTTTGTTTATTCTTTTAATCTTGCCAGAACTCTGGTGGGGGGGTCTATATGCATAATAAAGTTTTTAATCTATGTCCAAAGTTTTAGTTATTAATTGAGAGGTTATGATTGTGAAAACCAGACCATTGTTGGACTCCATTGCTAGGGGCAGGCCAAATCAGGGGACCAGTTCCTGGAGGAGCTTTTTAAACTACTATTTGAACATTTTCAGTCCAAGCAAGGAACACTTCTACTCACCTGGGAAAAGATATCTTTAAAAAATAGTTAATACTTTTATCCTTTCCAGCAGGCAGGATACTGGTGACATCAGTTTTCCCAGAACTTTGGTCTCTTATTTGGATCCCTTCCTGGGTAAGGTCTCTCGGTTTTGGATTCACTTGAGCACAAACCTGGCATCTGGCTGAGACATTCCGCAATAGGCTGTTAACATACTTTGGTCTGAGCAACTCAGAAGGTTTTGTGGACCCGAGATGATTAGCCTGGTGAAAGTTAGTTACCAACAGTCCCACAAATTGTTTCTGGTAGAATGGTCTTTCCATTTGGTGTCCCCTATCAACCTGTGGGTTTGAGCTATCGAGTTTTTCTTTACCATAGAGTCTCAGGCAAAATATCAATAGGCCCCACCGGTCCTAGGGTCATTTGTTGACAGTCAGGTCAGCAGCCCAGCAGTGGAAGACAGCAATTTGTGGGGGAAGCCAAATAGCCTCTAGAAGGGCCAAGATTTTTTTAATGATTTTTCCCCAGCATTGAGAAGCCCTCTTTTTTCTATAGATCATACCATGACATGTCCAGTAGTAAAAGCATACTGATTGACAGTCTGTGTATATATTGGTGGACTTCCCTTTTTCCCATATGACAACCTGGGTCAGATCAATCAGTTCTGCTCTCTGAGATGAGGTACCAGGCTTGGGCACAAATTGCTTCTGTTAAAGTAACTACTGCAGCTCCCACATACTTGGTTTTATCTTTCATCTCCTGACATTCATGGATAAGCACCTGCATCATCAGGCAAGAGGGCAGTAAAATTGATGGAGGTGGGTTTTGCAAACAGTTAACAAGTGTGAACCAGGAGTAGGGCCTGGTAGTGGGCCACAGTCATTAGACAGCCAGTATTCTGGTGTTCCTCAGAGGAGGACCTCAACTGTATTGTAGGATGCTGTGAGTGTAAAATCTTGACCCAAAGTTAATTTATTTGTTTTTTTTCATTAAGTTATTAGTAGGTCCTGTAGCTCTTAGGTAGGTGGGCTATCCTGTGGTTACAGGGTCCAATCATCATAGGATATTTTAAGTCAGAGATGTTTTTAAAACCTCAGATGCCTAGTCTCATTTCAGATTAGGGGCTTAGTGCCCCACTTTGGGCTGGTATATAGAGGCTTTGCTACTTCCACAAACTCTGGTATCCAGAGTCAGTAATATTCAGCTGCACCTGGGAACTTTGAACCTGTCTCTTAGTCTTTGAAGTTGGGATCTGAAGAATGGCAGCAGTCCTATTCTGAGACAGGCTCCTTTTGACTCCCCTCAGCTGGTGGTAGCTAAGATAGATAGCCTCTGATATACAAAGTTGGGTTTCTTAGATGACTTTTTTTTTATTTTAGTTTTTCGAGACAGGGATTCTCTGTGTAGCTTTGTGCCTTTCCTGGAACTCACTCTGTTACCAGGCTCGAACTCACAAAGATCCACCTGCCTCTGCCTCCTGAGTGCTGGGATTAAAGGTATGCGTCACCACTGCCCGCCTAGATGACATTTTATAGCCCAAGGTCTACAACTCTGGCAGCAGTCCTCCAGTGGCCCTTTTATAATCTATTTGTCCCAGAAACCTCTGACAGAAGGGCAGACAGTCTGAATTTAAATTCTGGGGCAACCTGTTCGAGATATATTACCCACTATAACCTTCAATTGGGTCAGTCCATTTGAAAGCAAAGATAGGTTAACTTGTTTCTGCCAATGGGAGGGTGAACAATGTATGTTTCAGATCCACGACAGTATACACCTGTTTCTCTGGGAGAATCAGACTCATGAGAATAAGAAGTCTTAGGTTTTTTTCACAGGCAGGAGAAGTATATTCCAGGGTGAGTGACAGGGCACCAGGATACATTTCTCTTCAAACCAAGCAATATCGACTGCAATTTACCCCTTTGTTCCTAAGATCATTGGGTATTGTTTAATCTGGATGGAGGTAGACGAACTGGTTAGAACAATTATAGGACCAGTCCTACCCAGTTGGTTTCTGCCCCAGAATATTTGTTATCAATAAGATGGATAATTCAACTGTATCATTTGATTAGAAACTGAATTTTCAGCTAGGAGATATTGTCCTGATAGAGGGTAAGATTCATCATCAGAGAATGTAACAGTGGATTTCAGTTTATGCAAAAGGTCTTGTCCCAATCAGTTCTCTGTTGTTAAACACACTTTGAGCTACCTCCAGCAAGTGGGACCTGTTTTATTTTGTTTTAACTTTTATAACTTTTTAAAAAGTATCTGGGGCTGACTGGGTGACAGAGGAGATCTTTTTAGCAGTTGTCTTTAATCTTTCTAAAAAGTACCAAGTGAACATTGTTTAAAGTCTCCTTGGTTAGTGTTGGATGGGTGGGAAAAATCTGTTCTGTCCAGGTTTTGTTCCCTGGCAGCAATCTTCCTGCCCAGCCCAGGGCAGTTCTTTACTTTTTTCAGAGAACAATAGGTTTTATGGATCATTGGTTGAAAAGATTACACAAATCATAATAGAGAAAGGAATTGAACTTTATCTTTTCCTTTGGGCTCAGCCCAGAGGAACTTTACCACTTCTCCTGGACTGCTTAAAGCAGGCATGGTGTAGAGCAGAGGGAATGCTCACTTGGGGGAATTATTTCCCACTCCCTGTGTGTATTCCACTTGGATGGCAGGAGGCCCTGAATGAGAAGCCTGATCTCTCCCCACTCCATACAGGAACCAACCCTGACCATGAGAAGGAGTTAAGCAACAAAACAAATAAGTGTTCCTGCTCCTGGAACAGGTCAGGTGAAAGAGTTTTGGGTTTACCTGGGTAACTCAGCAGAGCCAAAAGGATTTGGGTTCCCAAAGAGATAGGGCACAGATCTTAAGCCAGGAGGTTCTCACACCAGAGAAAGCCATTGGTTAATACAGGGAAGCAGAACTTTCAGAAACACATAGAAAGACATATAATGATACACATACACACACAGAGCCACAGTAAAGATAACCAGGAGTGTCCACCACATATTCATACTTCTGAACAGACAGAGGGATCCAGTGACAACTCACATAGATCCTGGGCAACCATCATCAGCAACCATGTCTGACCTCTCCTATGTGTCTACAAGAAGGTGCTTTAACCAGACTTACCTCCAGAGATGACAGAACAAGCAACTTTATTATTTGTTTTCTTTTGGAGAGGAGGTGTCAGACCCATTTGGAACATTAAGCAGCAATTGATCAAAGAGCCCTGGGGTCCTGGAACATCTCAGGTTATGTACCCCCAGAGGCTCTGAAACCCATGGTGTCTTGGGGTCTGGGCTCCGGGATCTTGCTGGGGCCTCAAAAATATGGGATATTCACCAGAGAAGATTGCTTGGATAGAAAGTCTTTATTATCCAGCCAGCAACTACGCTGGGACCAGTTTAGCACTGAACTTTTCTTGGGATGAGCTTTTAAGTACAAAAGCCATGTTGTGGGTTGACATACTTCAGTTAACAAGAACAGCTAGCCAGAAGCAGAACTATAGAAGCTAAAAATCAAGGTTATTACATTTTGAGACTTTTCCAGAACGATATGGACTTTGATGAATTAGGCCTTTGTTAAACCATTTGGCAGGTGATGAGTTTTACAGCCTGAATGGTACTTATATCATGGAGTCAGTTGTGCTAATGTCTGGGGGCCTACCAAGTTCTGAGGCCCTGTTACAGAAACTATCCTGCCGCGCCCCCCCCACCCCCGCCAACACACACACACACACAAAAAAAAAAAAAAAAACAAAAAAAACAAAAAAAAAAACAACAACAACAAAAAAACACTTAAAACCCACAGTGCTCCATGGGAAAAATGTGGATGAGGGTGGGATGGACTTAAGTTTCCAGTCCTCTCTCTGCTCTGTGGGAAGTCATTCTGTGTGCTTCTCTCTCTTTCTGTCTCTCTCTCTTCTCTCTTCTTCCCTCCCTCCCTCCATGTGTGCCTCAGTTGTCATCAAGTTTTGCTACATGTTGCTTCCCATCCTGTCTGAGATTCTTCCTGTGTTTTAATTCTTTAACTGGCAGAGAGAATGAACAGAATCAAGATTCATAGAGAATCACAAAGGTACATTCACTCCTCAATGACTACTATATCCCCAGATGTTAGGCAAGCCCATCCCCCTGATGTCCAGATGAAAAATTTATGGATTATAACTTTACCTTTATTTAGTTTTGGTGTTGTGACTCCATGGGAATAGATTATATGGAATCTACTTTTCTAGATTATACGAAATACTACTTTTCTCCTTATCCTCCAGGCCAAAAAAAAAAAAAATCCCTGTGAGTCAGAAACACTTTTCTTCTTTGAATGAAAGCTCTTTATATTCAAGGTCCCAGTCTTGTTATCTATGCTGATGATTCAATTTTTAGAGCTGAAGGCTTGCTCTCCTACCTTTAGGGCCTTAAAGGGACTTGGGTACTGTGGGATGTTCCCTTTCTGGACTCACAATTAGGAACAATCACAACCAAACACCAATTTCCAAACACAAAGAGATCCTTTATTAAGCAAGTCAAAGAAGCAAGGTGACTGAATATGAATTGGGCAGAAACATCAGCAAATAGCTTTTGCAAATGTTAATTTTAAGAGGGAAAAGGGGGAGGTCTGTGTTAGAATGAGCGAGGATATAATGACAAGTTCTGATTGGGTATTTTAATTAGATTCTTCAAAATAATGTATTTTGATTGCTGGACCATGATGTTTTGATAGTTGGACCTTAATGTTCTGATAGTGGGACCTTGATGATCAGTCTCAAAAATGAGTCAGCCATAAAGAAGTGACCAAATAAAGGAATTAAAGGATTAAAGACCTTGGTGGCTTGCTTTAGGAAAGTAATCTAATGTTTTATCAAGGGAAAGGGCAAAACCTTCCAGAAACATGTTTGCCATGCTTGGGCCAGCTAGAGCCCTTCAGGCCTTATTGTGCAACACTATTAACTTTCCTATAAGGTTATCTGTAGGGTAATTCATTTATGGATTTATGGTCCTTCTTGCTAAAAAAAAAAAAAAAAAAAAGATGTTTTAGTTTCTTTTGAGACGGGGTCTTACTACCCTTGGAATTTGATATATAGACCAGGCTGGCCTTGAACTCACAGAGATACTATGCCTCTACTTCTCTGGTGCTGGGAGTAAAGATTTACATTACCACTCCCCTCCCTATTAATTTGTTTTTTCTAGTTCTTTTGCTTGTGAGCCTATATAAGTCAGAATTCTCTAGAGTCACAGAACTTGTGGAATGAATCACTCTAACTCTCTCCCCCTCTCCCTCCACCCCTCCCTTCATCCCTCCCTCTCCCTCTCCCCTTCTCTCTACACATACATACATACACACACTATATATATATATATATATTGGAATACAGGCTGCAGTACAACTAATCCAACAATGGCTAGCTGTGAATGGAAAGTTCAGGAATCTAGTAATTGCTCTGTCCCATGAGGCTGGGTGTCTCACCTGGTCTTCTGTATATACTAGAATCCCAAAGAAGTAGGCTCTAATGCCAGTGAAGGAATGGATGTGCTAGTAAGGTGAGAGCAATTAGGGGAAGAAAAAACAAAACCTTATTTTTTCCATGTCCTTATATAGGCTTCCAGCAGAAAAGGTGGCACAGATTAAAGGTGTGTCTTCCCACCTCAAGATCTGGATTAAAGGCATGTGCCATCCCTGCCTCAGTATTAGGATGAAAAGCCTGTGTCTTCTATCCAGATCAAAGGCATGTTGTCTTCCTTCCTCAATATCTGGATCACATGCAGGTGTGCCCTCCATTTCTGCATGTAGTTCATTCCAGATATAGTCAAGTTGACAACCAACAATAGCCATCACAAGTCCATCCCTTGTCAACTTGACACACAATCATATCTTCTTATGTCATGATTAATTTCCAAATAAAAACAATAATCAGGTCATAATAGTAACTAAACATAATATAACTCTCCCACTTACAATCACAAATGAATTATATATTTAACCAGGTCATAATTACACCCATGATGTAACTCTCCCTCATATGACTATAAACACATTATACATTTAGAATAGGTAGCAGTGTCCCTTAGGAGACTTCCTATTAGTATTCTCTTAATTGATATCATAACATATGATAAAGTAATTAAAAGAAAACATAAATTTCAGTACAAATGCATTCTTAACAAAATACAACAACACTCATGTCAATTTAATCCTTCTTTCTGCAACTGGTCACATGGTCTTGGATGGTATTTATAACTACCTCCCTCTATTACCCATTCTGTATTTCTTCCACCCTCTGCAAGCACTTCAGCATGTCTTGGCTCTTTTCCAGGGGGAATGACCCATACCTTCATTCCCAATGGGTCTGTGCCCTTAGTCATTCTGCCTGGATTAGGCTGTTTATTATAGGATACGGTAACATTAAGAGTCTCCCTAAAGGATCTGCACTCCAGAAATAATCTTTCTTACCTCCATTGTGGAGAAGCAATCTATGATATTATGGATTAATTACACCTTCTAACACTGTTATTCCTTTCTTAGCCTGTTGGTTTAAGGGCATTAGAAGCCCAAAGTGCCCTTGGGGAAATCTGAGCTTCCAGTTCAATGTAGTATTTGTTGTGGCTTCTGGCAGGACCACTCCCTCATCTAGAACCAAAATTTCTAGGCCACCAGAATTTAGGGTTATGTGAACAGGAAGCAAAAATTTTCCCTAGAGGGTTACTAGGGGTGACATTTTTGGATGTTGGGCTTTGTATCTGTAGCAGATAGGCTTCCTCTAACAGCCCTGGATACTACCAAAGAAAAACTATTACTATTATGCCCTCTTGTATACACAATGCTAAGTACAATCACACTTAAGAAAATATTAGTTCTATCTCAGGGTGTCCATAATGGCTACTCTGTGTTTTCCCTGAAAAAAGTCATTTGCCCTATTAAAGACACAAATGGTAAGATTTATGACTGGTCTGTTTCCAGTCCAGGTATTGATTGGAGAAACTATTTTATTTCACATCCCTCTTTTTCTTGGTCTGATGACCTCATTCTAAAACCAATTTCTGTTGATCACTGGTTTTCCCCAGGATGGGTCATTCCCATGTTTTTGTCCAAATCTTTAAGCCACTTCATTCTTAAAAAACATTTATATAAACTCTTTGCAGCTACTAACTATACTGTTATTAAAAGATCTTTACACACTTCTCCTATTCATTCTGGCTTACTATCCTGTGTTACTACACCTTTTGCAATCCTTGTTGAAGGTTTTCTTCGTTCATTTTCAATTTCAAAAAATGATACTACTTACCAAATATTTTGCCTTATCTGCTTCGTTACTAAATGCATCAACCTAACCATGTCTCCAGGTTCTTTTGTGGTTGTCTGTCAACCTCTCTGTATTCTCCTCTTGTTAACCTTTCTTGAACTTGGCACACTGATCTAGACAGCTATGCTATGGAAGCTATTGCTAATTTACTTTCTCATCCTAAATGCTTCATCGCAGCCCTGATTTTTGGATATTACTGCTTTAATTTCTGTCATTGGAACTATAGCTGCCTCTACCACACCCCTCATACAATAAGTACATGTGGCTGATCATAACATATTGTCTAAATATGTTTCTGTTACTCTTTTTACTCCAGAATCTATTCATAAGGGCTTTGTTAATAGGGTTAATGCTATATAGGAAGCTGTTTTATACATAGGTACACAGATTAAAAATATCAAGGTTAGACTTACTACAGCTTGTTATATAAATTATAAATGGATTTGTGTTACACCATTGTCTTACAATAGTTCTGATACCCTTGGGAACAAATTCAGGTGCATATTAGAGGTATGTAGAATAGTTCTGATATAGATATGACTATTCATTCTCTCCATGATCAAATTACAACTATTTCTCATGCCCATCTTCAGATGTCCTCTACTAAAGAAGTTGCATCTCATTTTTAAAATTCATGTACCTCTTTTGTGATCACAAAAACTTTTTGGACATTTATCATTAATTTTGTTATTGCTTTTGGCTTATTTTTATTTAATTATTCTCTTTCCAGTCCTCTATAAATAATTAAGACTTGCCCTTTGCATGGTTCTCTGTGACATTAACATGCTCCAATTAAAAAAAAAAGGAGGAGATGGCAGGTGCCATGTGACTTCTTTGGGGAACAGGGTCTGAGAATAGAACAAACAAGCTCTCCTTGTGGCAAGGTCCTGGAGACCCTAACCCATTTGAAAAAGCCTGTGGACAGTTCACTACATAATTATGAGCATGACCCTGGGAATGTGCTACATTTTCTCCTTACTTTTGCTATACAAACAGTATTGCTAACTGCTTTTAGTTTCACTTTCTTAGAGTCATGGATAAAATGGCTGTTACAAAAGGAAGACTTCTCCCTGATGACTCTCCTCTGAGTGAGCAAGAGGGAATGTTGTTAAAAATATACAGTAGATCTGATTCAGCCCCTAAAGCCTTTGATATTTCAAGTATGACCATGAATTCAGACTTCTTAAGAACAAGATGTTGCTTTTCCAACACACCCTGTTATTAGCCTGAAAGAGTCACAGTAGTTGATGAAGTTTAATATTACAAATTTGCATAACTGCTCTGGGAAGAATGATTTAACCACAACAGTCTAGGAGAAATAGATGCTAACAAATAGATGATGTCAGGAGTTAATGTGAACAGTCTAGAGACAGAGAACGAAGTAGAATCATAGAAACCCACAGTTTTCATATAGCTGTGCTAATACCCTAAGAAGCTAAGGGAGATGGACATGAGAACAAGGGATAAATAGTTCCCACCATTAAGAGTAAGTTTCTAAGTCATATCACTTATAGAATAAAAGAAAAAAACCTGATATATCTCAGAGGGGATAGAGTAGTACAGAATGTAGAATGAATTGATCCAGATTCAGCTGGTGTGTTGATTGTGAGAACTCAGACCCTACCAGAAGTAAATATCAACCACTTGAAACAAAACTGTTCCTCTGTGTGATGCTGTAACTGCAAATGCTTCCAACCTGGCACATTGTCCTATCTGTAGGTGTGCCTAGTTAGAAAATTTCCTTTGTGTCTTGCAACACTGCTTATGCTTCTACCATTAGAGCTATGGATCAAATAGGTAATGGTTACCAGTGGGAAAGTTGGGGGAACAGAAGGGGAAAGAAGCAAAGGAACAAACTGGTAAATTATTGTAACCATTTTTCAAAACTTATGGAAACAAATTTGATTGTAAAACTGTTCAAGCAAACCAATGAAATTATATAAATAAAAATGACCCAGATTATCTGAGGCTACTTGTTTGAAACAGTTGGTAATAGTTTCTTTATTGTACTGACTTCATACATCCATCCCAGGTCATGGAACCCATTTGGAGCAAGGTTCCCACCTTTCCAACCCCTTGATTCCTGGACTCATAAATCCTGGCTATAGGAGAAACCATACCATATATTGGAGCTGATTCAAACAAAGCATATACTGCCTTCTGGAGAACCCTGCCTGATGCCTCCAGGTTGCTGCAATTTAATTGGCACTGTAACTATCTTCAAAAGGACATTCTGTCTTTTATCAGGTCAGCTGACTCAGGATGGTGGAGAACATGGTAAGATTAGTGGATTCCATGATTGTGGGCCCACTGTCACACTTCTCTTTCTGTGAAGTGAGTTCCTTGATCAGAAGCAATACTGTGTGGAATACCATGACAGTAGAAAAGGCATTCTGTAGGTCCAGGGTTGGTGGTTTTGGCAGGAGCATTATATTCAGGAAATGCAAATCCATAACCAGAATAAGTATCTGCTCCAGTAAGGACAAATCATTGACCTTTTCATAGAGGAAGTGGTCCAGTGTAGTCAACCTGGCACCAGGTTGCTGGCTGGTCACACTGAGTAATGTTACCATATCTAGCACTCAGTATTGGTTTCTGTTGTTGGCAAATCTGGCACTCAGCAGCAGCTATAGTCTGGTTAATGGAAGGACATGTTGTTCAGCTCATGCATAACCCACATCTCTGCCACCATGGCCACTTTGTTCATGGCCCCATTGGATAACGCCAGGAATGGCTGAGGAAAGAGGCTGACTGTCCACAGAAACAGAACATCACCCTATATATTTGACTATTATACTCCTCCTCACCTGAAGTCACCTTTTATGAGTATCTTTGACAAATATCTTCACATCCTTTTCCCATTTGGAGAGATCTATAGACATACTTGTTTCCCAGATATCTTTATCACCAATTTTCCAATCATGCTATTTCCAAGGCCCTGACCATTCAGCCAATCCATTGGCTTCAGCTCATGAATCAGTGAACAATTTCACATCTGGCCATTTCTGCTTCCAAATAAAATCCAATACCATGTATACTGCCTGAAGTTCTCCCCACTGTGAAGATTTCCCTTTGACAGTATCTTTCATGGTTGTCCCAGAAAGGGGTTGTTATGCTACAGCCTGAGTGGTGCCTGTATAATGTGCAGAACCACCAGTCAACCAGGCCCTAGATTTCTCTTCCTCAGTCAACCAATCATGCATTCTTGGCAGCAAATGGCATTGTAACAGGAGTATAGACCATATGCATTTGGGCAACCTCTTCATGTAACTTACTTGTGCCTTCAAAGCCTGTTCAGACCTGATCATATATATACCATTTCCATTAATAGAGAATAGATTGCTGCTGTGCATATCTACTTTATGATCTGGTGGGTCCAATAACACCCAGCTTATGATGGGCAGTTTAGGTCACATGGGAACTTGATGACCCATTGTCAAATGTTCAGTTTCCATGAGGGTCCAATAGCAGGCCAAGAGCTATTTTTGAAAGGGAGAATAGTTGTATGCAGTTGATGATAGAGCCTTGCTAGCCCATCAAAGATCTCTTCCAAGATTCACCTATAGAGGTCTGCCAAAGGCTCCAAAAATCATCCCTATCTGCCACTGACACCTCAAGTTCCACTGGATTTGCTGGATCATATTGTCCAAGTTGTAGAGTAGCCTGGACCTGTTAAAGAGCCTTCTCCTGTTCCAGGCCCCACACAAAGCTAACAGCTTTCTAAGTCACTTAGTATAGACACCTGAGTGGGGAATGTGCTATCTCCAGAATCCAGATAGGCCCACTAAACTTTGTGCTTCTTTCTTGGTGATTGAAGGGGCCAGGTGCAATAACTTACCCTTCACCTTAGAAAGAATGTCTCTTCATGGTCCACACCACTGGTCTCCTAAGGATTTCACTGCAGTAGAAGGTTCTTGAATTTTGGTACAATTTATTTCCCATCTTTTGATTTGTGTATGTATTACCAGTGAGTTACCTCCTGTTCACTTGGTAAAATCAGCATTAATGTCATTAATATAGTGTACCCATGTGGTATTTTGTGTAAGAGACAGATGAGCAAGATCCCTTCTAAGTAAGTTGTGACACAGGGCAGGAAAGTTAGTATATCCCTGAGGCAAAACTGTGAAGATATACTACCAGCCTCCCAACTGAGAGCAAATTGCTTCTGGTAGTCTTAATGGACAGGTACCGAAAAAAAAAAAAGGCATTTGATAAATCAATGGCTGCATACCAGGAGATGTGTTACTTTGGTCAAATAAGGACACTATATCAGGTACACCAGATGCCATTGGAGTTACTACCTGATTGAGTTTTCAATAAACCATCATTCTCCACGATCCATCTGTCTTTTACACTGGCCAGATAAGAGAGTTAAAGGGAGATAGGGTGGGAACCACCATCCCTGTATCTTTCAAGCCCTTAATTATTGTGAACCCTGAGTTTGCATTTGAATTGAATAAATGAAATTAACCCTGGATCAGGAGGCTGAATTAGCAATTAGTTGATAGAAAGTAATCAAAGGACATCCAGGAGAGACAGAGAGACACAGGAAGTAATAGGGAGGGATTGTAGTGGTGCAGTATTTTCTAGTTTAATGGCGTGGAAGCACAGGTCTTTTGGAGACACCAGCAAGGAAAGAGGGTTAACGAGTTGCTACTCAGCCTCTCAGAGCTTGCAGATTTTCACCCCAGCCTTTGAATTTTGAGTTTTATTTATAAATAAATTGATAAATTTAGTTAAAGCTACTTTAGCAGCAGCATCAGAGTTGGTGACTGCAGGAACAGAATTTCTACCAGGCTGTGGCCTCAGTACCAGGCTGCTTTTAGAGAAGAAGACTTTTAACTGTAGAGTCAGTTACTGGCTGAAATAGCAGGAGATTAAGGTACAACCACTGTGCCAAAGATGAAACGATGGTGCTCCAACACATTGCATGACCTCATTGACAAAGAAGTCACACCAGCCAACTCTACCACAGTTGTCATCTCTGAGTACTCACAGCAGTTGGCTGCTGCTTGTCAAGGCTCCAGAAAACAGGCTCATGCTTGGAAATTGTGGGAGGGGCTTGAGTTTGCTGCTGACACTATGCACAGACAGTGAGAAGTCAGCAGATTTGGTGAGATACCTGGGAAGTCTTTTAAGGGAGAATTAAATAATATTAAAAAGAAAAATTTTAGTTATAGTCTATATATAAGTGCTCTAAATGTATACCTGCATGCCAGGAGAAGGTATAATGTCCTATTATAGATGATTGTGAGCTACAATGTTGATGCTGGTAATTGAACTCAGAACCTCTGAAAGAGTAGCCACTGCTCTTAACCACTGAACCATCTCTCCAATCCATATTAAGAATGGGGAACATCACAATGCAGTGTCCTAGCACCCTATATAGTGCTACTATGGATGATTTGAAAATAGAAAATTTGGGACTGAAGAGATGGCTCAGTGGTTAAGAGCACTCATTGCTCTTCGTGAGGACCCAGGTTCAATTCCCAGCACCCACATGGCAGCTTACAACTGTCTATAATTCCGGTTCCAGGGGACCCAACACCCATGGCAAAACAGCAATGTACAAAAACAAAACAAAAAAAGGAAAATTTAAATGAAGCGATAAATGACTAAGCTGCGGTTGACATAATGTCAATTGTAATTACTATCAGTGTGGTAACTAATATTTTATCCTTTAAAAGGGATCTGATGACTATGCTAAATATAATTTGGTTGATAAGATACAAGATTTTGAGAAATTTCCTATTGATAAGATACAAGACTTACAAAGACTTACTAATGAAAATATAAAAATCTGGCTAATAAGATAAAAGTCTTAGAAGGACTTACTATTGATAAGACATAAGCTTTAAAAAGACCTACTAATGAAAATAAGCACAGAACCTAGTATACCATTGCATTATATAACTGAAGAGGAATGGCCTTAGGATACTATAACAACAACCTTAATTTATCTGGTTACCATACAAGAATGACCACGTGATGATAGGCACACCAAGGCTATGCAGAAGTTAATAATTGGAATCTTATAGAAATGCCACATTTAAAAAAAATTAAGGAAGCAGTTGTTTCATATGGTATGCATTCATGCTTTTGTGAAGAAGATGTTAAATTTAAATACAATTAGGAAAAGACTTATTACACAAGACTGAAAAGTTTTAGTTACAGCAATATTGGAAGCTAGTCCTCAGTTACAATTGGGAATGTGGTGGAAAGAGGAAGCTAGGGCCCAAGAACAACAAGGTAGGGCTAGGGGTCATGAAATTTCCCAAGACCAGCTTCTTGGTGAGGATCATTATACTGATTTGAAAACTTGGGACAAGGTTGAATAATCAGGAAAGAAGACTGAGTCATTTACTGAAATTATACAAGGCCCCAAAGAAGACTTCACTTATTGTTTTACAAAGATTGACATCAGCTCTAAACAGAATGATATCTGATCCAGAAGTTAGATTAATTAATTAATTGAATTAATTAATGCAAAGGAGTGATTAGGCCTTTAAAGACAAGATCAGTACCCATAGTTGAATGGATCCAAAATATAGCTGATATTGGATCTCAATGAAACTTGGACAGGAGAGGTGATTTATGAAAATTTTAAGAAAAATCAAAAGTCAGGTCAGATGTTTTCATTGTGGTAAACTAGGTCATTTGAAAAGAGTTTGTATGGAAGGCATTCTTATAAACAATATTTTTTCTATAAATAATCCAAACAGAAGGTTCTCATTTTCTGGAATATGTAGAAGGTGTAGCAAAGGCTGGCATTGGACTAATGAATGCATATAAACAAAGGACAGGCAAGGTAACCCTTTGAGATCAAGAAACACCTTAGCAGGCCTCTCCCAAGCCCCAAAGTCAAATTTGGTTCAATCATTCCCTGTCAGCATTAGGGAAACCCCTCCACAGAGGGGTAATGCCTATTATTAAAACACATACTTCTCTGGATGATAGAATAGCTTCAGTAGATAAAACAAAATTTTCCATAGTAAACAAAAAACAAGTATTTTAGCAAACTTCTATAAATGATCAAAGACCAAAGCTAAAAATAGAAATAAAAGGCATTGAAATTTGAGGGTTTGATAGACACAGGTGCAGATGAAACAATAATTTAACCAAAATCTTTGCATCCAGATTGGCTTCTTCAAGAGGTAAATGTTTAGCTTCTAGGGGTTGGAACTTTAAGGTAAAACAACGTGCAAGATGGGTTGAGTGTATAGGACCAGAACAACAGATAGGAAAAGTAAAGCAATATTTGGCTAACATGGCAATGAATTTATGGGGACATGATTTGTTGCAACAATGAAAAGCACAGATTACAAACAAACACAGAAACAAATCATAAATTAACTTATGCTTCTGAAAAAAATATTAGGAGTTATTATCAAGGACAGTCATTGACTGTTCAGGGCATACCAGCTGCTGATATTTGTTACCAACTGCCCTACCTTTAAAATGGTTAACTGACAAACTAGAAAAATTACAGGCATTAGAGCAACTGGTACAGGAGCAGCTAAACTCTCAACATATTGAAGAATTGACCAATTCTTGGAATTCTCTTATATTTGTTTTTAAAAATAAATCTGGAAAATGGAAAATATTAACAGATTTAAGAGCCATAAGTAAGGTGATTCAGCCAATGGGCTCTTTGCAGCCTGGAATTTCCTTGCTTTTTTAATTATCTAAGGGATGGTCTATTATAGTGATTGATTTAAAAAATTGTTGTTTTTTTACCTTTACAAGAAAAAGATAGAGAGAAATTTTACCTGCACCATTCCTACTTATATTAGTTCCCAGACTGTTAAAGGGTACCACTGGAAATTTTTTCAGAAAGAAAGTCAAAGAGCCTCACCTTTGAACTAATTTGTAAACAATTTCCACAATATATAATTTATATAATGGTAAATTATAGATTGCGGAAACTGTAGCTTATTCAGGTTCAGATACTTCAGAAAAAAAATGTTTGATGAAGTAAAGAGAATTTTATCTTGTTGGCAAATTGGCCCTGAAAAAGCACAAAGAGGAGCTATTAATTTTTAGAATATAAGATAGGTTTACAGAAAATTCAACCACAGAAAGTACAAATCAAGAGAGATCAATTATGAACTATTAGTGATTTTCAAAAATTGCTGGGAGATGTTAACTGGTTGTAACAGCCCAGAATTGGATTAACAACTCAAGAACTACGTAATTTATTTCAAATCTTATAAGGTGATAAGAAAACTACCAACTGATACTGAGAGAGGATTGACTCTGGTAGAAAAGAAATTACAGGATGCACATGTAGATCACTTTGATCCAGAGTTTCATTGTATTCTGGTTATTTTACCTTCTACTTATTCTCTTACAGGAATTATTATGCAGAGAGAAGACAATATCTTAGAATAGATATTTTTACAACACAGAGTAAAAATTAACTACCAATATAGAAAAAGCTTCTGAATTGATTCTGAAAGGAAAATTGAGACTTTGTCAATTAGCAGGAATAGACCCAGCAGAAATTGTGGTACCTTGTACCAATGCTAAAATTGACTCATTATAGGCAGAAAATAATCATTGGCAAAGAGCGTGCTGCAATTTCTTGGAAGAGAACTAATTGGATACTCCCTCATATAGTAAAGGTAACACCAATTTCTGGAGCCTCTACATTTTATCCTGATGCAAATAAATAAGGAAAGGCTATAAGCCAGGGAAATTAAGCTAAGCCCTTATGATTCAGTTGAGAAATCAGAATTATATGCTATTCTCATGGCATTATTAGATTTTACAGAACCTCTTACTATAGATACTGACTCTTAATATGCATTTGTACATATTGAAACTGCTAAATTTATTCCAGATAATTTAGAATTAATGTTGTTATTTATTGCAATTATAACAACTTATCAGAGATAGCAACCATCCTTTGTATATAACACATACAGGTCTACCAGGCCCTCTAGCACAAAGTAATGATGAAATTCATCAGTTATTGATAAGAAATATGCTAGAAGCATCAGAATTTCATAAGAAGTACCATATTAAAAACAAAGGATTGAAGATAGATTTTTCTATCACTTGGTAACAAGCCAAAGAAATGATAAGGATATGTCTTATTTGTTCCTTGTATAATCAGACACTATTACCTGCAGGAAGTAACCCAAAAGGTACTCAAAGTAATGAAATTTCACAATTGGATGTGTTTCATTTTGAAGAGTTTGAAAAATAAAAATATGTGCACCATACCATAGACACAAATTCAGAGGTTCAATGAGCAACTTCTTTGAGTTCTAAAATAGGCTAATTCTGTAATTACACATTTATTAAAAGTCATGGCCATTATTGGATAACTATAAAAATTAAGACTGACACTGTCTGGCTCTACTAAAATGAAATTTTTTTTAATATTACAACATAAAGCACATTATGGGTATACCACATAATCCTACAGGATAAGCAGTTATAGAAAGATATAATTGTACTTTGAAAGATATGCTTAATAAAAAGAAAGGGGAAATATAAAGACCCCCCAGAGACAAACTATACAATGCTTTATTGATGTAAATTATTTCAAGGCTAAAAACAGCTTTGGACAGACATTCTATAATAATAATAAAAAAAAACTACTGAATTAAATCAGCCTATGTATATTGAATATGTGTTGACCTCAGAATGGAAACCAAGATATGTGTTATGTTGGGGAAGAGGTTTTGTTTTTGTTTCCATGGGAGAAGAAAAGCTATGGGTACCATCAAGATTGATAAAGATTAGATTCAAACAGCAGAGACCTTCAAAGAGCTTGGTCATTCAATCTATACTAAGACTAACAAATACTCATTTGATTACACATGAAAAATAAAATAAAGTAATTATTATTATTAAAAGATAATTTTTCTGTTGCAAAAAATGAATTCCCCTGAAGTAAGGGTTGGGGAAAGGTTTTGTTTTTGTCTTTACAGGAGAATAAAATTATTCAACTAAGGAATCTGAAGACCACTGAACAAATGAGATATTTGAAGAAGTATGAATCATCCAGCACATTTCCAACAGGATAAAATTTCACAAATCTTCCCAAATATTTGTTTCTGCTGCTCTATACAAACATAAAAAGCAAGTGATCTTTTTGTGGTCTTAATTCAATTAAAAATCAGAGATGTCTTTGGAGTTGGACTGTGGCTCTCTCCCTTTCTAAACTCAATCATGCTTGTTAAAGGAAAATCCAAAATCTCTATCTCATGTTAGAATATCTACCTGATATGGGACAGAAGAAAATCAAAATTAAGGGACTATTCCATTGTCAGTAACCTCATAATCCTTTGATTGTATTTTGACTCGTTAGAACTTTTCTTAACACATTTTGTACTGCATAGAAATCTCTAAGACATACACCAGAAACCACAAAATTTTGGATAAACTTCATATTATAATTACAGATCATAATGCATTTTAGGTGTTGTTTTTCAATAATTATAATATTTTTATTTATAAAACCAAACAATTAAACAACTAATTAAACAATTAAATTTCCTAATACTATTTTACTGTATGGTACTGTGTAAAACATTTTCCTCTCTGAAGAGGTACCAAATAAACTTTACATAAGTATTTATATTCATTCTTTTTTCCATGGATGGCATAAATTCTTCTAGAAAATGCTTCTTTCCACTCCCTGGAATACACATAGGTTCATGCTGCTTCTTATCACCTGACAACTTTATGGATGAATCTTTATGAGGTGTTCTTGCACCCCTAGGGGAAGGGTTGGACAGATTTTTATCTGGTTCTTGAGAGCCTTCACTATTGTCATCTGTTATCCAGTTTCTTGTGACCAATAACAGAAACTATTTATAGTTCATTTTCACTTGTGGATTGGAGATGTTGTACACTCTAAATGAATTGAAAAGTCCAGAGTTTATAAGGTACAGCACTTACCCCCACCCCCATTTCATTGTTTTCCTTAGAATGGAACAACATGAAAGGAATTGATCTGCATAATCAATGCTTTTCAAGTAGGCATTGTATTACTTGATGTAGGTTGTACAATATTCCCTCCCATTTTTCTATTTTTTTTTCCTGTTATTGAGACAGAAGTGTGTAACTTGTCTCTCCATGCTAGGAGAAGAATATCACCTCTTCTGAAAAATATTATTTCACATTTCTTCATTCTTGAGGTTTTCATTTTCAAATTTGGCAGTAAACCTCTACTCTTTCCAATAGTCCCACAGACTCTAGCTTTGTTCTGTAGCAGCAATTCAGCAGTAGATGTAGCATTGTATAATTATCCTGGAAAATATGATGCTATGACCAATATGGTGGTATGCCAAGATAGGGTCCAAGGACTGAAAGAACAGTTTCTTGAAATTTCTTTTCTTTAGGAGTGTTTGTATATCTCCATATAGCTGGTGTCATTCATGCACACCATCCAAACAAGTGAACCATATTTGTTATTTTCTCTGGGTTGTACATGTGAAATTTTAAACATCCTCTCCATGGAATAATTCCCTCATCCAAAGACAACTGTTGTATATTGTTTGAAATTTATGCAGGAAATTTATGGTTTGAAATTTATGGAAGAAATAACCCAGCACAGGTTGGATCTTGAAAAGTCCTCCCAAGAGACCATCCATTTTGGTGTTATCATTGAAATGCCAGAATGTCCATATTTGCTCAAATGTATAGTAATTCATTGTCTGTGGAAATATAGCAGTACATATAAAAATATGTCTTTCAAGCTATGTTTTCTTGTTTGACCCATCAGAATTTCTTGATGTCCTTCTGTGTAACTGGGTCCATGTTAGTGTTCTAGATGGTGTTTTGAATTTCATTGCAGTTTGATTATGATAGTTGGACAACCCTTTGTAAAACATCTCAAACAATTCATCACCAAAAAAAAGAGTGTCACAAAGAGATGGAAATGTTGTGACCCCAGAATGACCTTCAAACATTTGTAAGCATGGTGGTATGTCAATTTCAGACCAGCAATTATCAGTAAGTTTCATCGGTGTTGGAATCACTTGCTTCCTTACAAGTTTTCACTGTCAGTAGATTCAGTAGAATCCTCTCCATAATCATCAAAACAATCATCCACATCTTTGGTCTCACTAGGAATATCTGATAAATTATTATTAAATACTTCTGGAAGTGATGCAGTTTTCCTCCTTTTTCCGAGAGATGGGATTTCTAAACTTGAAGATGAAGACAAATTTGAATGACCAAAATGCAAAGTAACTGTTTTATGGGTTCATACAATTATATAGACTTTTATAAATTAACCTGCATAATGTGATCACTTCATTTGATGTGGATAAAACAATGTGTTGCCATCTAAGGTCCATAATAGATGGTGTGCAATGAAACATGAGAAAGGAGCCCTTAACAAATGGCACATAAAACAAGAGAAAACTCATTAATAGTACAAAACATGTAAGATATAAATATTATCTTTAAATGTATAAGATTATTATTCATATATACTAATATATATATATATATATAAACTTTCTGTTGTAATATTAATTGTCATGCAGAGTACTAATTTTAGAAATGTGCTTCATCTAGCATCCTGTACATGATTTTGTGCTTGAGTCTAAATTATGTAACTAGGAATTAAGTTTGTGTAGTGAGATCTGTTGCATATGACATTTAAAATATTTAAGATTTCTGCAGTGAACCATGACTAACAGTCCTAAGAGTGACCTTTGAAGTCTCCAGAAGGATAATGGGGCCCCCAAATGACAATTTTACTTCCATTGTGGTAATGTCATTGAGCTGACAAACACCAACCAAAGATCAGCTTTGAACTATAAATTGCTCAGTACAACTTCAAAGTGATTAGCTGAGATGTTCCAGCCTCACAGACTATCCATCCAAGACTTCAGATAAGCTCTACATTTTCCCATCACACAGAGACTAAACAAAAAGAACACAGCTATCTCTCCCAGGATTTGATCATTATCCCAGTATTCTCAGAATCCCCTAAAGATGCCATTACCACCAAACAACAGGAAATTACTTTAACAATATGACACCCATATTCCCAAGTAGTGGGATTATAGTGGTATTTTATTTGTACTGAAATGTGATTTTATTTGTATGTTAATAAGTAAAGTTGCCTAGGGGTCAGAGCTATTAGCAAGCCATAGGAAAGCTGGGTGGTGGTGGTGCACACCTTTAATCCCAGCACTTGGTAGGTAGAACTAGGTAGATCTCTGTGTGTTCAAGGATACAGCCAGCATTGGAGACACACGCCTTTAATCTCAATACCAACCACAGAAGACCTGGAGTGACCTACAGACAGGCAGTGAAGAGACGGTCATGTGGTTGGGTTTCCAACCAATGAGAAGGCAGAACAGGAAGTCTTTATAAAGACAAACACACAGGAAGTAGCTTTTTTCGGAGAGGTCTCTTGGCTGAAGAGGCTAGTTGCAGCAGGCGGGTAAGGCTCTTATCTCTGACCTCTTGGGCTTTTATCTTTACATTGGCTCTGTGTTTCTTATTTAATAAGATGGTTGGTTATAGCTACAGTGGGATGGCTGATTTTTAGTTATTCACTGGGTTATGAAAGTTTGTCATCATTTGGGGAGTTTGTTTCAAGTTATTACTGGTCATGGTAAGTGAGGAAACTAAGTAAGGGAGTTTGGACTCAAGGATCTCTTTCTGAAAAGAAAAAGGGGATATCATAAAAGGGCAGATTTTTTTATGCTACTTTAAACTAAAAAGCAACTATTCATCTCAAATATTTTACATTGGTATGGATTTTATATATTGATACAAATTTAAGGTTATTTTTATTAGATTATTGAATCTACTTTCAAACTAAAAAAGTAACTACTACTCTCAAATAGTTTATGTTGGTATTGATTTTTATAGGTTGATACAAATTTAAGGGTATTTTTGTTATACTGTATATATGTTTCTGTTCTTGTTTAAGGGATTGTACCTATGCAGTTCATTTAAAAATGTAATATTTAGTTAAGAAATACAGGTGGCACATGCCTTTTATCCCAGCATTCAGGAGGCAAAAGCAGGAAGATCTCTGTGAGTTTGAGGCCAGCCTGGGCTACAGAGTGAGTTCTAGGAAGGCCTCCAAAGCTACACAGAGAAACCCTGTTTCAAAAAACCAAAAAAAGGGAAGTACAGGTTAGTAGTTAGTAATCAACATTAATCAAACTTGTAATCATGTTGGTTATGTTTTCATGGTAAAACATAGATATATTTTAGATAGATAGGTCATCTTGAAATAGCTTCAGAGACATACAGACTATGGCATTTAAAATGTTTTAATAATCCAAGGCTTTTCATGACAGTGAGACATGTCTGCTCCTTGCAGCACCAATTTACTTTTTTAAAAAAAGAAAAGAAAAGAAAGATAATGGGTCTCCAAGAACCTCCACATAGAGTTTTCTTTCTTTGGGACAAAACAAGCCACTGGACAAGAAACTGCTCTTGCTTTGACTGCTGACAGTATGCTGTCCAAATTGGACAAGCAGGACACAAAAGAAGGTGACTGCTGAACTTTGCCAAGACAAGGTCCTTCAAAATTCCTGTTTTACAGAAAAATCTGTCATTCTAGGCCTGTAGGCTAAAGATGGATGCCTCAAAGTTGCAGAGGAATCTTGAGTGACTGTCAAGATGTCTCTGTCATTTCTATAGTTGTGGAAGTTTCTTGCTATGAACTTTGGTTTACTCAGGCAATATTACATTCTTCTTGAGTCTCTGATGTAGTTGAAGATGAGATATAGTTACAGTTTTCATTGTTATGTTATCAAATTCAGAAAAGAAACTCAAAAAAAGGTATAAAGTGTATAAGTTTGAGACATATAAAAGCTTAAATTGATTAAGAAAATGTTTTGAGGACTAAAAAGATGGGATAAAAAGTGAATTCGGTACAAAACTTTGCACTCACAAAGATAGGATAGATAATAGAGTAGTTTCTCTGAATTATCAAATACAAATGAGCTGAATATTGTGAGTGTAATCCTTACTTGATAATTGTTCTTATTGTATATAGTTTTACTGTGTTAGAGCTAACAGTTTGCAACTAATTGACAGAAAGTAATCATAGAGGATCAGAGGGTATAACTGGATGGTTCTGTCCCACCCACCAGCTCTCCCAAATAACCACTCAGAGGCTTAATATTATTTATAATTGCTTGGCCAGTAGCACAGGCTTATTACTAACTAGCTATTACACTTAAATTAACCCATAATGCTTATCTATGTTTAGCCATGTGGCTTGGTACATTTACTCAGTATGGTATTCTCATCTTGCTTCTTCTGCATCTGGCTGGCAGCTCCTGACTCTGCCCTCCTTCTTTCTATCATTCTCAGTTTGGCTTTCCTGCCTAACTTCCTGCTTAGCTACTGGCCAATTAGTGTTTTATTAAACCAATTTGAGTGAAAAATATTTATAGTGTACAAGAGGATTATTCCACAGCATTTCTCCCTTTTCATCTAATTAAAAAGGAAGGCTTTAACTTTAGCATAGTAAAATTATATACAATAAAAACAGTTATTAAGAATTACAATAACACTAATCCATTTGCATTCGGCAAAATTAGAGAAAATACTTAATCATCTTATTTTGGTTAGTCTAAAGTTTTGTATCTAATTTATCTTTTATTATAACTAAAGAAAACTATAACTATAACTATCTAGTCTTCAACTCCATCAAAGACCCCAGAAGGGTGAAATGTTAACTAATGACAAGGACGTCAAGTTGCCAAGACATTCACCCAAAGTTCCTCTGCAATAGTGGGGCATCCAACTCTGGCCTACGGGCCTAGCATGTATGACAGACTTTGATGTTGAGCAGGAAATTTTGAAGGACTATCCTACTTTGTCTTGGCAAAGTTTAGCAGTTGTCTTTCTTGTGTCCTACTGGTCTAGTTTGGACAGTAACTCTCAGCAATTGAGGCAAGGGCAGTTTATTTGATCATATAGCTAGCCTTTGTCATAAAGAAAATCAACTCCATATGGAGTTTTTTCAATGCCCATTATCCTCTTTGAAGTAATTGTTGCTGCCAGGAGCAGACGTGTCTCATTGTCAAGAAAAAAAATCTAAGTTCTTAACACATTTTGAATGTCATCTTCCTTAGGTCTTTGAAGTGTTTGAAGACTAAATTATATCTCTGTATACCTAGAAAACCTAGCTAACATGACTATAAGTTTGACTATTATAGATGACTATTAATCTGTATTCTTAATTATACATTACATTTTTAAATTAGTTGCATAAACATAATATCCTAAACAAGAGTATAAATATACATACAGTATAAAAATTCTTTAAATTTGTGTCAATAAACCAAAATCCATAGCAATGTAAAGTATGTGAGATTAATAGTTGTTTTTTAGATTAAAGCAGATTCCATAATCTGCCCCTTTATTCTATCATTTCTGTATCCTTCTTTTCTTTCTTAGAAAGAGATTGACTATGATCATTAATGATTTATAACCAAATCCCTAAACAAAGACAAACATCTATAATATATTTTTGGGGAATGTGGGTATAGTTCTCTAGACTCCTTCCTGTTGATTAGGGGTGCTGGTAATATTTGAGGGATTCTGAGAAAATCTAGACAATTGTTAAGTCTTGGCTACAGTGAGTGAGTCTGGATCATCTCAGCAGCCATAAAGTTGTTTTGTATGTTGGATTACCCGAGCCATTTTTATTGGTGTCTAGTGACCTTGTTTTGAAAAAAATATAAACTTTTAAAGGTAACATATGTATCTGCATCAATACAAATGTAAACTGTGTACTGTACACAAGCCAGTAAAAGATAATTTTTTGTTTCATGTTTGGCCAGGTAAAATATATGTTACATGTCTTGTAGTTACTTTAGGTTTATTTTCTCATGTCTGTAGTTAGGATTTCAGGTAGTCTTCTTGATCAAACCTGATTTTTCTTAATCCAGAATTAATCCATAATCTCTCATTTCCTTCAGAAACAGAAACATAATCTTTCCCCTAAAGTGGCATACCTTTTGACTTAAATTTTGGAGTCAAGATTTTTTTAAATATATAGGTTGGTTTAGTCTAGCAGCTTTTACAATTCAATGTCTATACAGCTGTCATTTGTTCATTAAGAGTCAACAAATCCAAAGAGATCACAATAAAATACAAAACACAAACTGTGTATTTCCCATCTTTATGTGGTTATTATATTTTTTATTACTCTATTCCTTTATTAAGGATTTACTATTATTGCATTTACCCTTTTTTTCTCTCTCCTAAGCCTATGCACATTTTTCAAACATACTGTGACACGTTTAGAGGCCTTTTTGTCTGAATCTGTTTTTACTGCATATTTCTATATCTTTCTGCATCTTTCAACTGCTAAGCAGATGTGGCTAGGACTAAAGCCATGGCTTTGGCAACTGGCTCTGCCCCGCAGAAAGGACACTTTCTTCCCTAAGTGCCTAGCTTCATGACAAAGGTACTAGTAGGAGCCACATTTATTGTCCCAATTCTGAGGAATTTTAGATTCCATGCTGCCAACAAGTAGAGCATCGCCATTCAGTGCTCATGAACATTTAACTGTTTATTAGCAGGGCCTCTTAAAAGAGCCATGTAGTTTTTGCCACTAACATGGAGTTATGAAGCCACCTCTTAATGGAGCCATGCCTCTGCTAGCCACAAGCAAACAGAGCCCACCCAAGAAAATGCTGCTACCAAGAAGTCATTCTTGACTCCATTCTTATGTGTCTAGAATCCTTTTTTAAGCTTTGTTTGGTTTTATGTGGAAATTTTGCCCCCATGTTGAGTGCCATATGTAATTGGATGGTGCTTTCCCACCAATCACTTCCCAAATAACCACTCAGAAGCTTAATATTAATTATAAATGCTCAGCCAGTAGCTCAGGCTTATTACTAACTAGCTCTTACACTTAAATTAACCCATAATTCTTAACTATGTTTAGCCATATTGCTTGGTACTTTTTCAGTATTACATTCTCATCCTTCTTCCTCTGTGCCTGGCTAGTGACTTCTGACTCCAACCTCCTTCTCATCATTCTCAATTTTGCCTTCCTGCCCAGCTACCAGCCAATCAGCATTTTATTAAAACAATTTGAGTAACAAATCTTTACAATGTACAAGATTATTCTACAGAAAGTAGGCATCTTGGGGAGATGGAGAGATACAGAGCCTGCAGGAACAGAATTTCTACTAGGCTGCAGGCTGAGTGGCTGGGCCAGCCACTGCTATAGAAACAAGCTAGTAATTGTGGAGTTGCAATTGCTGGATAAAATAGAAATAAATTAAGGCTGTGCTGAAGATAAAACAACACTTGATGGTGGCACTAATATCTGTAATTACTTCTGGGAAGTAATACTGTTCTTAATTCACTATTTTCTTTAGCAGGGGCAACCCAAAAGGATTGCATTTAGCCTTTCCAACCATAATAGCCCTCACTATTCCACAGATCAGGAAACCAATGTGAGAATTCTGATAATTTCTAAGTATATCCATCCCAGTTATGCATTCTGAAACTGGGGAAATAACCACAGGATGAGTTCATGGATGTACTGGACCTACTGTGAGTTAGACAGCACCCAAAACTCCATTAATCACCTGGCCTCCATAAACCCCTACTTTAACTGGAGGGGCATAATGTTTCCCGGGATCTCCTGGAATTAGTGTCACTTCATAACCACTATTCAATAGACCCAGAAATTCTGATTGTTACCTTTTCCTGAGTGCATAGTAACCTTTGTAAAAGGTTGTAGGTAACTCTGAGAAAGAACTGGAGAAATGCTAACAGTAAAACTTTTAGGTGTCTTATAAAGGTCCTTCCTCAGAGGAACCTGGCCACTCCTTCTTCATTCAAGGGTTTCTGGGTCTGCAAACTGGCTTAAGTATGGAAATTGATTCAATGGCCAAGATTGCCTTTTGTCACAATCCAGTCTAGCTTTTCTTTCATTTGAGAATTTTCATATTCAGGTCAAACAAAAATGCAATAGGCTTCTTATCTTTTCTATGCCTGGAAACACCATGATGGATTAGCCAGTATCAAGGGTCCACACAAATAATGCCACTATAAAATTCACCTTGCCTGTGCTGACCATTATAGGTGAGGCCATTATAAACATCATTTTGTCTATGCTGCCCATTATGATAACTATGATCATCTTGCCTTTGGTGATTCAATGCTGCCACATGACCCCTGCTACCTTGGGGCTCATTTAAACTCTTTTTATTTAGCAGCAGCATCTCCAACCCTATGGTTTGTCATAACGAAGGGTGACAACAAAATTCTCCAACTGTTCTGGTGTCCCTCTCACCATTTTGTGTCACTGTTAGTTTAGCAGATACTGAAGGATTAATTTCCTCAGTGAAAGGTGAAACAGGCAATATTTCAATGGGTGGGGCTAAAGATACTACTTCCTTAGGTGAGTTAAACCCTTGAGAATCTGAGGGTTCAAAATTCTCAGCTTCAATGGGGTCCTCCCACACATCCCTATCCCAAGTTATAGCATCTCATTCTTTACCAGTTAATGCCCTTACTTTATCTGCCAACACCCTCTAAGGCTGAGTCTTGAGGTTCCACCATAGTTCAGCCAACCTTATTGATGAAGGCTTTGGTTTGATTTTTCTGTAATTCAAGCTTGATTTCTGGGGATGTCTTTCTGTATACTGTGAATGTGTTGCTCTGATTGATTGATAAATAAAATGCTAATTGGCCAGTTTCTAGGCAGGAAGTATAGTATAGGCAGAATAAGCAGAGAGGAGAATGCTGGGAGGTGGAAGGCTGAGTCAGGAGACACTGCCAGCCGCCACCACCATGAGAAGCATGATGTAAAGATACCAATAAGCCACGAGCCATGTGGCAAAGTATAGATTAATAGAAATAGGTTAATTTAAGATACAAGAACTAGATAACAAGAAGCCTGCCATGGCCATGCAGTTTATAAGTAATATAAGTCTCTGTGTATTTACATGGGTCTGAGCAGCTACAGGAGCTCTGTGGACACAGGAAAACTTCAACTACACTCTGTGGCTCTTGCAGAGAAGATTCTCTTCCAGGGCACACTTAGAAATCTTTAGATTGTTTATTCACATCTGGGGTTGGTCAATTTTATCACTAAGCTCATTGTTGTCCTTCAATGTTTTCTGAGGTTGATTAATTTTATCAGGAAGCTCTTCCCATTGTTTATCAGTTTGTTCAGAGGTGCTAAGAGCAACCAACCAGCAACATCATTTTCCTTAAAATTGACCAAAGTTTCATATACAGGGTCAGTAAATCAACTGTCACACACTATGGATGAATCAAGACAATCAAAGGCATTTATCTCTTTAAATTTGAAATATGGTATACACCATGGGCTTCCAGAACTCTCCTAGCTCCCAGGAGAGGCTTCAGTATCTGAAGGTTCTAGTGAATTTGAAGGTGCTATTGAATTGAAAAGCTTATTCCAGATACTTACAAGATTCTTTCTTACACTTCTGTTTCTCGAGAACTTCTCTGGTGCCAAAATCTGTACTAGTCGGGATTCACTAGAGTCACAGAACTTATAGAATGAATCTCTCTCTCTGGAATTCATTGGAATGAATTAAAGGCTATAGTCCAACTAATCCAACAATGGCTAGCTCTGAATGTAAAGTCCAAGAATCTAATAGGTGCTCAGTTCCACAAAGGTAGGTGTCTCAGCTGGTCTTCTGTATATGCTAGAATCCCAAAGAAGTATGCTCAAATGATAGTGAAAGAATGGATATGCTGGCAAGAGTAGGGCAAGCACACAAAGAACAAATTAACCTTTCCTTCTTCCATTGTCCTTTTATAGGCTTCCAGCAGAAGATGTGACTTTAATTAAAGGTGTACTATCCTGCCCCAAGATCTGGATCAAAGGCATATTGTCTTCCTGCTTCAAGATCCAGATCACATGTGTGCCCTTCATTTGTAAATTGTAGTTCATTGCAGATGAACTACATGTAGTTCATTGCAGAATAGTCAAGTTGATAGCAATAGCCATCACAGAGCCTTTGCCTTTAACAGCTGTATTCTCTCTCTAGTCCTGTTTTTTTTAACACAGAATGTTTATTAAAAATTTTTATAAACCTTATTTTTCTCTTTATAACAATAACCACACAAAAGGACAAGGGCAGTGTTTTTTTCCTCATTTTACAGCTGATAAAAGGCAGGCTTTACACCAACAACTAGTGTTTCTTTCTGTCAACTACTTTTCTTATTCAGGGTTTCTAATGGCTCACTGAAGCTGAAAAAGAAACCACCTAAGCCGAAGGTGGCACAAGCTATAATTGCAGTAATTGGGAGGTGGAGGGAAGAATTTCAGGAGTTCAGTCACCCAAGGTTCAAGTGTATTCCATTGGCAGCAGGGATGGGGTATGAGGTTGGGCATGGCTCAAGGGTGAGATCTGGTGTTCCAGGGTGAGATCTGGTGCTCCAGATGGTTCAGCCCTCCCTCTGGCCCAAGGAGTCCTCTTTTGCTCAGATAGTGAACCTCATGGGAAATGTGAGTCCCACTACTCTGGCAAATGCCATTAAAACACACAACACCAGTAACCATCTCCACTCTCATTTCCAACAGAGCACATTTGTAAATAGTGGCTAGATCTCTAGTGTTTCTGTGGAGGTTGGGTTTGGGGAGGAATCCAATGGAGATTGGCTGGGTAGGGTGTCTCCCCATATTCCTCTTCCTCACCCACATCCTAGAGGCCATTGACTATTGCTGTTCTACCCTCTGGATCTGACTCATTCTGCAAACTCTTGTCCTTTTTCCTCCCAGTTTCTGATGATTCTGTCCTTTTCCATGCCATTGCACTCCTCTTATATTCCCCTAATCCTAATATTTTCCATGCCATTGCACTCCCGCCTCACCTTGGCTCCTCCATGTGCAATACTCTCCTCCGATATTCTGGTGGTGGAGGTTACAGAGAGTGGACTAGCTGGCACTCACCCTGGTCTGGAGCCCTAAAGCCTCAGTGTAGACCACACAGGCAGTGGTTGGAATCAAAGGTTTAGCACCAGGTCCTGGCTGTGCCTCAAGGTTCCCTTTGTGTGACCTCTGAGTTGGTTGGGGCAACAGTGTCCTTGGCCTAGAGACACTCACCTGCTGCTCTCTCTCTCTCTTTCTCAGTTATTCTATCTCTTCCTGTCCAGTTGGGTCCCTTGTCACATTCTCTGTCAGTTTCAGGGCTCTGGAGCTGAGAATAACCCTCCCAAAGCCATCCTGCTGGTCAGGACATACTATCTTCCTCTGTCCCCAACCAGGTGATGGGGAGGTGGGGGAACTTTCCTCTCCTGAATGGAGTTTTCAAGTGGGCTGTCTGATTGACCTCCTTTTCTGTCCTAAACCTGAGGAGAAGCCTCTAGGTCAAGTGAACATAAGAATGGTGGTCTCAGCCCTGTGATAGCCTGCCTAATTAGCAGAAATAGTGTGCAATAAGGCTATGACCCACCAATCTTTAATTCAGTCAATATAACAATGACTCGAGTATTCTGTAGTATACAAGAAAACAACCAGTTTTTCCTTAACAGATTGCATTTAATGAGGACAGAGAATGATGGCAAAGGAGCGCTCTTTACTGGTATTAATATCACTGCAAGGTCAGACCCAGAAATAGTAAGGTAAGACTTATTGATAGTAAATTATACAGTGCCTAGCATGCCACAATCAGTAAGCTGTTGATCTAAGTAGAATGGAAGAGGCAGTGGAAGTGGGTTGAAAAATTAAAGAGGTTTGAAACTGTGAAAAGAGGAGTATTTTATTATTTTGTTTTCTGAGTCAGGGTCTTGATATACAGTCTGTGGGAACCCATTTTCAGGTTTCCTAGTGGTTTTACCTAGCAGATCTGCATAGAAAGGATGATTGGACCACGGGCCTGAGTGTAGGTGTCTGAGATGGTCTGCACTTGACTATACTGGGGGTATGTCTTTTGCTCCAACCCCTGGCATTTCTATAAATACCCTAGGGCAGAGACAGTCAGGGCCTGATGGAATAGGTTTCAGTCACCTTGGGGCTATTCTGTATTTTCTATCTGTTTCTCTACACACTCTAAATCCTTCTATCTATTATTTCCTACTTCTCCTCCTCAAGAGCACTCTGGGGAAATGTGGGTGTGGTGGGTAGCCCCCCCCCCAGAATGGTGCCATGAACAGGGACTGAAGACAAAGGAAAATAATGATAATAATAATAATAATAATAATAATAATAATAATAATATTTTAGAGTGCTTGGTGAAAGTGGGCCCTACCAGGGGAAAAGTGTCTGGTCCAGTGTTGAAGTGAAGGAAAAAATTAAATAGGGCAAGGTGTTTTATCCTCAAGAGAAAAGAAAAACAGACAAGAAGGATGTCTTGATCCTCTATCAAGATTTCTATCTTTCTGTCTCTCTCAATTTCTATCTGTGGAAAAAATAAAGGGTATAGTGTAGCAATATAGTGCATCAAAAACTTAGAAGTGTAAAGTAGTGTAGGAAATATTTACTTAAGGTAAGTTAGGCAACTAGACAGAAAAACTAATTCTTCAATCTAACTTTGGGGGCTATGAATGCAAACTGGGAAAAAATGTATCTTCTTCGAGTTTACAGGCAGACAAAAAGCTCTTTTTTGAGCTTACTGGGGAGAAAAAAAGATTCCTATGGAAGCTTTTTGGCCTGGGGACAGCTAAAATACTAAGTCCAAGCAGCAGGAGAAAGAAATTCTCCCTGAAGCAAAATATGGGGGTAATAAGCCAAAGTTTAGAAGTTTTGGGGAAAGTTGGTCTTTCTCTCTTGGGAAAAGCTTAATCTTTCTCTCTCTTGAAGTTAAGAAGCCTTTCAGAATTTTATCTCTGAGTTTCTCTTTCTGTACGTGCAAAAATTAGAATCACCTGGAGATATTAGTATGGGAAATCATCTGTGATTCACTCTAAGTAAACACTTAGAACAGCAAAACCAAAGTTCTGCCTTTCTTTCAAGCCAGAAAAATCCTCCCTGCAATGAGGGAGGCAAGGCTTGAGTTTCCAAAAACCTCTCTTCTAAGCTCTGTCTCTTCAAGCTAGTAAGTGGTCAGAGTCACTGGAGGAATTGCTTGGGAGAGTGCAGGCAGAAAGCTGAAGCAGGGACAGCTTCCCCAAGGTGAAGCCACAACAGAGGATGTATGGAACCTGGGGAAGGGCTGCTGGCTTGGAAGAAGGCAGTAAAGCTAAGCCTTTCAGCTGCAGCTGAGCTGAGGCATCAAGGGTTTTGTTTCTGGGTGATCATCTGTGAAAACATACTCCTAATCACCCTAACACAAAGATCCCCTGAAATGGTGTAAACTTTCTCTGTTAAGCATTGTATCCTTTCTTCTAACCAACAACTGAGAAGCAACTAGCCAATACCTCCAAGTTTCAGTGCATTTTGGGGGTGCTATTGCTCCTGCAGTTGTCAACAACTTTCTTGAGCATGGAGCTGAGGCAGGAAGGTGCAGGACCAGGGGGAACACTGCAAAAGAACAAGCAAAGCCAAAGCTGGTGGGAAAAGCACAGTTGCCTTTCTTCCTACAAGTCCTGGGTTGATAGGTGGGGCTACACAGTATCCACAGCTACAAAAAGAAATCTATCTGAGAAAAGCTCTTTCCTTTCAGAGAAAGCACCTTTCTAAAAGAAATGCTTTTGTGTTTTACCCCCACTGACTCCTGGTGAGGTGAGGGAGTGTAGCCCTGAGTGGTTAATTGCCTCTGGTGTTAACCTATGTCTGAAGGACAAACAAAAGCAATCCACTGGGGAACTGGGCCAGGTAAAGGCCTGATTAGGGAAGTGTACCTGTCCTAATGAGAGGTTAGGGATAACAAAAACCTCCCTTGATAAAAAAAAAAAAAGCAGAGGTCTGAACACAAGCAGCACAGACCCTGAAAACAGAAATGGAGAAGGGACAAATTCCTTCCCAGAAGGTGCAAGACCTAGGGAAAGCTGCTAGAATTTGAAGCTGATTTGGAGAAAAAAAAAAAAAGCCCCTTTCTCCAGAGGCAGCTAGCAGAGGAACAGAGCCACAGCCTGAGATCTCTGAATCTCTGCATCTGTGGGGGAAGTAACAAGCAAAATGAGATAAAGATCTCTCAGTGAAAATCTCTCTGAAGGGGCTGTGGGAAAGCTCTGTCTTAAGTGCTGTTTTCACTGATTGGCTAAGGAAAATGCACAATGCCCTGAGGATCAGGAATGCCTGCCTCAAATTCGAACTGGTGGGACAGGTGCAGATCTGATCTGGAGCTAGTGTCAAATGAAAGAGAATCATCTGTTGGGGCCAGCTCAGGGAAAAACAGAACTCTTTTGACTCAAGAAACCTCCGTAGTTGAAAAAGGAAAACACTTGGTTCAAACCTTCTGGGTAAAAACTTTGAAAGCAAGCCCAGTAAAAGAGAACAGAAATCTCCCGATCTCCCATGGTTGGGAGCTCAAAAATGCTTCATTTAAATCTCCCATTACAAAAGCAAAACCATGAAAACTTTGTAAACAAGCCCAGTAAAAGAGAACAGGAAGTTGACTCCTGGACCCATAAAGAACTATGGGAAATGGAGTCCATAAGGTAGCTTGTAACAGCGGACTAATACAAAAGGAACGCATTCTGGGAATGGTAATTTTTCTGCTAAAGATGGCGACATTACTCAGAAAAGCATTGCAGCTTGAAAAGACATTCATAGTAAAAAATACAGATTTTAAAAGAATAAGGAGGAAAATCATCTCAGAATTTATTGAATATTAGTTCCAAGGAAAAAATGTAACAATATGGTGTTGGTTTTAATGGAGCAGTGCAGCATACAATGTTATTCATTAAGTGGCATGGTTACCGTGCAAGAAAAGCCATGAGGCAGGACAAAATTCACTATCAGAGTTTTATTAGGAGGAAGAAGAGACAGGACAGAATGTGATCAGGCCTGTTGGAAAGACACATGAGGAGGAGGGAGAGATAGGGAAGGAGGAGAGAACAGAAGAGAGAGGAAGAGTCTGTGACCAGCTTTTTAAGGATTTCCCTGCATATATCCATATGGGTTTATGGAGCTAAACGATGCATGCACATAGATTGGGTGATCACGTTGTGTGCAAATTACATGATAACACAGCATACAGATTACATGTGATATAAGGGATGACTCATCATTTTGCCAGTGCATGCATGGTCATGTGGCTAAAGGAGTGCCCAGTGGCCACAAATACCAACATAGGGAACTCAGACCTTCGTGGTTTGGGGCTCCTTTGGGAAAATACCTTATTTTCCCTAATAGCTGTACAGAGTTTTTACAGTAGTTGGATGACAAAAGGCTACCTATAAGAAAAATCAAGTCACTTAGAAATACATTAAGCTTTCAAAACAAATAGTCTAGCAGGAGAACTTGCTGAATGATTCCTTTGCAAATCTAATAAGGGGAGAAGGAAACAGGTATTCAAAAAAGAAATTACTACTTTATTGATGGGAAAAAACCAGAAAATCTAGCTGTCTTACAAAATATAGTTGCTTCATCTGAAAGTTCCCTATAAGAAATCAATACTAAATATCACAGCTGCTAATAGTAATAATAACATCAGGAGTTAAGAAGCTAATAAAGGATATGTTTCATGAAAGAACATCTATGTCCTTGATTCCTTTGAATGGTAGTGGTTTTGTGTGTGCAACAAATAACTTCGTTAAGAAATAATGGGCTAATAAAAATTTATCAGAAACATCAGCATTGTTGAAAGAACTCGTGGCAAATACAACTTTAAAAAAATTAAGAAGAGGGAAAATTGTCTCACAGTTTGGTGATGAGTGGGAAAAGCAGCTAAAACAATGCTTGTGATATTAAGATTCCATCTTCCAGTCTGAGGATAGTAGGAAAATAAAGAGCCCTCCAGACTGCTGAGGAGTTTTAAAATGAAGTTTCTGAGTAATTAAGAGCTGAACTGGCTTGCCCCAGAGATCAGACCAGTGAATACCCTAACTGTCACCACAGAACTTTTCTCCAATGACTGATGGAAGCAGATGCAGAGATCCACAGCCAGTCACTAGACAGAGCTCCAGGAGTCCAGTCAAAGAGAGAGAAGAGGGATTCTATGAGCAAGTGCATCAGGATCATAATGGGGAAACAAGCAGGGATGACCAAAATAAACTAGAGGGAACTCATGAAAGTTGGATCAATGGCTGTGGAGCCTACATGGGATTGGACTAGACCCTTTGCATGGTGAGACAGCTGTGTAGCTTAATCTGCTTGGGAGGCCCCCTGGTGGTAGGATCAGAATCCAACCCTGGTGCATGAGCAGGCTTTGTAGAGCCCACTACCT